>PVKN010003083.1:0-39036 GCA_004027915.1 Capromys pilorides
CATTGGCTGAAATATAGTCTTTGGAAGGAAGTTCCCACACACATTCTGGGTTAGATCAGAGACTGAGTATAATCTTTTGAGTGCTGAAGTTCCCACACACATTTGCAACTATTTAGATGATGTGATTTTGGTTTTGCTTCTATTTATGTGAAATATTGTGTTCATTGACTCACATATGTTGAAAACTCTCTGTATTCCTGGAATAAATCATACTTTGTCATGTAAGATATCATTGCTTTAATTTTCATTTCACAGATGGCTAGTGATGTGGAGCATTTTTTTCAAATATTCATGAGCTTCTAGTATTTCTTTGTCTGAGAAGCGTGTGTACATCTCAGAAGCCAATTTCTGTATTGGATCTTTAAATTTTGGAGCCCTAATATTTTTTAGTTCTTTATAAATTTTTGATGGAATATCTTTGCCTGAGTGCTTTCTGGTTAAGATTTTTTCCCAAAAGTTTTGATTGTCTATTTAATCTGTTGGCAATTTCTTTTGACAACCCAAAACTTCTCAATAAGAGGAGGTCTCAGTAATTAATTCTTCCAAATATTTCCATGCAATTTGATTTTTGCTCATGAACTCTTTGCAAAACCCGTATCTTCCAAATTTTGTCCTACTTTTTCTTCAAGGAAATATAGTATTACGACTTCAATGCTTAGATCTTTATCCCATTTTGACTTCATTATTTGCGTGGCCATAGACTTGTATCATTTTAGTTTTCAGCATATAGAACGACAATGCTTAAGCATCATTTGTTTATTTATAAGAAGTAACAAGGTGACATTTTCAAAAACACGTTAGTAGGACATTTCTAATAATTGATACAATGCACATTGATGTCCTCGTTGTGGTTATACAGAACAAAAAATGCACATATGATACTTTTTCTAATCATTGTTGGTACAAAAAATTTCTTTGCATTGAACTAAGAGAAAGTAGTTGTATACATAGTCCAGTATTCCATAATCACAGTGGGTTATTGGCAGAACTGACAGTGTGGGAAGGTGTTCATTTAAGACTTTTACAGCTCAGCATACTAAACTAGCTTTACATTTTATGCCTCAAACTGAAAGATTTTTGGTGAGTGGTTAAGGGCAAGTTAAAGCAAGACCTATATAACAAAACATGTAACTTTTTTATCTCCTGATGTCAGTCAAATCCCCTCAGAATTTACTCTGAAGGCATGTATAGTGCTTTGTAGAACTATTATCAGTTTCAGCCTTCAGAGTGAGTCACAACCATTGCTTCATGAGTTTGCTCTCTGTGGACGCCTGAACGAATGTTTTCTATCTAGGAGACTCCGCTTAGGCACAATATTCATTGACAAATGACTTCTTCTGTGGTCCCATAATCTCCTTTCTCTTTGGGAAACCACTGAGTTACAGGAAGTTAAAGCACAGGTTCACTTCTGTTGTCAGTTATCACTGACCTTGAAGGGCTAGGGCTAAAATATTGGAAATCCTTGTAGCCCTTCTTTTTCCCTAATTTTTGGTCTGTAAACTCACATTCTTAACCCTCCAGAAGAGAAGCTTCATGATACTATTGCTCTATAAAATAAGTATTTGAGCTTAACATCACCGTCTTTCTGAATATCAAACATCTTACACTTTGAATTGATATTTTCCATAAATTATTGATACTCTAATAAATCTCTATGGAATTTGATTAAAGCAGTTACACATTTTTACACAGACATTTAGAAATCTAAGTATGCACAAAGGTTCAACCGTTCAATCCTATGGCATTTTCCCTAGTTTCTTACTCTCATTTAATAACTTTTTTTCTTTTTCTTGTAAACCAATCATTTATTTGAGAGAGAGTATAGCAATAACTGAAATTACATTAGAAGCAGCACACATCTAAAAGGCAAGAATGACAGGCATTCCAAAGATAATTTTACTGTTACCCATTGCTATCCTCAGAGTGAAAAATAGTTTGATGGTTCTTAAGAGCATTCTCTAACTCATCCTTTGTATATAAGTGAATGGTTTTGCTACTGCCGTGTTTTTTATCTATTCTGTTTGCACTCACTTTGTGGTTTAACCATTAAGTCCTTGGTTTCCATTCTGTTGCTTTATGCCTATCCATTTCTATTTATTTTTGGCGTTCCTACACTAGGTAGACTATATGATATTTACACGTGTAGATCTGGTTTATGTCACTTATGAGTATATGTTCAAGATACACCCACTTATATATGAAGTCTTCTAGTTTATCATTCTTTATAGCCAAGTAATATTCCATGGTATAAAAATACCACATCATTTTAAACTCTTCTTCAGATGATGGGCATTTTGATTGTTTCCAAAATTTAGCTATCACAAATTTTGCTGCTATGAACATAGATGCACAGATGTCACTATGATATGATTTTTTCAGTTCTTCTGGGAAAACTCCCAGTAAGGGGTAGAGTGACTGAATGGGATTTCCGTTTTTGAAGGAATCTCCATACTCATTTCCCTATGGTTGCAGCAGTCTGCATTCGCACCAGCAGTGGAGAAGTGCAGTGGAGAAGTGTTCCTTTTATCACACAGCCTTCCAACATTTTCTGTTGGTTGATTTTTTTATGATAGCCATTCTTTCTGGAGTGAGATGGTATCAAAGTGTTGTTTTGATTTGCATTTCACACATGGGTAGTGATGTGGAGCATTTTTCCTTGCATTTATTGGCTTGTTGAATTTGTTTCTCTGAGAATTGTGTGTTCATCTTAGATGCCCATTTCTGGATTGGATCTTTGAATTTTGGGACCCTTATATTTTTTGTTCTCTTAAAATTCTAGAAGGAAGACCTTTGTCTAAATACTTATTAGTTAAAATTTTTGAAATTAATGGGTTGCCTTTTCACTCTGTTGGCAATTTCTTTTTTGTGCAAAATCTTCTCAGCCCGAGGAGGTCCGAGTTGTTGATTCTTTCTTTTTTTTTATTTAATTTTAATTTTTAATAGGAAATAACAATATGATAGTTTCAAAACATATTAGTAGTGCATTCATAATAATTGATACATTGAGTTTTGTTGTCCTCATAGTAGCTGTACAGAGCACAGTGTGTAGACATGATAAATTTTCTAATCTATATTAGTAGGGGAGGAAAAAAAGAAAAACAACAACAAAAATTTTTATCTTCTCTTTGTACAAAGAGAGAGTAGTTGTATATATAGTCTAACGTTCCATAATTGTAGTGGGATACCGGTGAAACTGGTATTGTTGGAGGTTGTTGGTATAAGCTTCTTACAGCTCGTCATACTGATCTAGCTCTGCATTCTCTGTCTCATAATTAAAATTTTCTTCTGGGTGATCGAGGGCAAGTTAAGGCCCGACCTGTGTAATAGATCATTCATCTTTCGTATCTTCCAGGGTAAAATCCCCTCAGGATTAACTTTGGAACCATGCACAGTGCTTTGTAGAGCTGTTGCCAGTGTCAGCCATCGGGATGAGTCACGGCCATTGCTTGACCAGTTTGCTCTCTGTGAGAGCCTGAGAGAATGTCCTCTCTCTAGGTGACTCAATTCTTTCAAGTGTTAAACATGCATAGTGAGTTTTGTCCATGAACGTTTTGCCTACCTCTGCGTCTTCATGATTTCTTTCTACTTTCTTTTCCAGAAGATTTAGTGTTTCTCTATTAATATTTAGATCTTTAATCCATTTGACTGTAGTTTATTGCATGGTGATAGACTTGGGTCAAGTTTTACTTTTAGGCATATAGAGAGCCTGTTTTCCTAGCACCGTTTCCTAAAGAGGCTATCTTTCTTCCAGTAAATATGTTGGGCTCCTTTGTTGAAAATATGGTGGCTGAATGTGTTTGTATTTGCTTCTGCCTCTTCAGATCTATTCCATTGATCCTCAGGTGTACTTTTTTCCTAATACCGTGTTCATTTTACCATGGTAACTATGTAGTTTTACTTTAGTTTAGGAATTGTAATACCTCCCCCGTTATTTTTGTGGCCCAGGATGGTCTTTGCAATTCTAGGCATTTTCTGTTTCCAAATAAATTTTAGGAAAGATTTCTCCAGGTCTGTGAGCTATATTGATGGTATTTGTATAGAGATTTCTTGAAATTTGTATAAAATTTTAGGGAGTATGGCCACCTTCGCAATGTGGTTTCTACCTACCCAAGAGCTGGGAATATCATTCCATTTTCTGAAATCTTCTAAGATCTCTTTTTTCAGAGCACTGTAAGTTTCATTGAATAGATATTTTCCCTCTCTTGTTTGGTTAATTCCTAAGTATTTCATTTTTTCAGTGTTATTGCAAAAGTTATTTTTTTGTCTTATTTCTCACTCAGTGTGTTTCTTATCCATGTAGAGGAATGCTATGGACATTTGGGTTTTGACTTTGTGTCCTCCTATGCTGCTGAATTTGTATCTTGGAGGACTTTTTGGGTCTTCCAAGTACATTATGATGTCATCTGCCAATAATGACAGTTCAACTTCTTTGCCTATTCTTATTCCTTTTATTTCTCTCTCATGTCGAATAGCTGTAGTTAATGATTGCATGAACTATATTGAGTAGAAGTGGTGACAGAGGACATCTTTGTCTTGTACCATATCTGAAAGTAAAAGACTTCAGCTTTTCATCCTTTAGAATTATGCTAGTCATTTGATTGTCATAGATGGCTTTTATCAGTTTGAGGAAGAGGTCCTCTATTCCAATTTTTCTGTAGCACTTTGAACATGAATGAGTGTTCGACTTTGTCAAAAGCCTTTTTGCATGAGTTGAGATGTTCATGTGATTTTAATTTTTGGCTTTGGCTCTGTTGATATAGTGTAGTACATTATAGATTTGCATATATTACACCATCCTTGCACCCCTGGGATGAATCTGTCCTGGTCATAGTATATTATCCTCTTGGTGATTTCCCATATTCTATTGGCATGGATTTTATTTAGGATTTTTGCATCCATGCTCATGAAAGAAATTGGACTGTAGTTCTCTTTTTCAGCTGCATGTCTGTCTAAGTTTGGTGTCAGTGTAACACTTTCCTCTAGGAATGATTTTGGGAGGGCTGTTTCCTTTTCAATTCCATTAAAGAATTTGAGGAGTAGTGGGATTATGTCTTCTATAAATTTCTTGTAGATTCAGTGGTGAATCCTTCAGGTCCTGGATTTTTCTTTGTCGGTAGAGTTTTTATTATATTTCATATTTTATTGGTTGTTATTGGGTTATTGAGATTTCTTACATCTGTTTAATCCAGCTTTGGTAGTTTGTACCTTTCTAGGAACCTGTCCATCTCATCTGTGTCTTCAATTCTGTGAGAGTAAAGATTCTCAAAGTAGCTATTAATGACTATCTGAATCTCTGCTGGGTCTGTAATAGTTTCACACTTTTCATTCCTTATTGCTTGAATTCGAGTCCTTTCTTTCCTGTTTTTGTTGAGTTTAGCTAGGGCCTTATCAATTTTATTTAATCTTTCAGAGAACCAGCTTTTTTGTAGGGATCCATTGGTCTTACTGCCAATGATTCATCCCCAGGTTGACAGGGTGGTAGCAATAAGAAAGATAGGAAAACAAAAAGTTAGACTAGGTGGTCGCCAGTCTACCTGATGGGTAAGACTAACTCAAAACACATAAAACTGATCCTTTATTTATACTTTTGTGAAGTTTATATCACATGACACAAGGTTGCTTAGTGACCAATAGCTGGACTGAACTAGACAGGGTGTTTTTCTCAGCACTGGGGTAGCTTGTTTCCTTTAGGCACTGAGGCCCAGTCCACCACCGCACACTTGATCAATTTCCTGGCTTCCTTCAGCTTGCAATATATCCCTCTTTTTTCTATTGTTTTGTCAAAGATGGAAGTTTCATTGCAGTTCGAGAAGCTGTATTTGGAGAAGTCTTTAAAGAACCTTTTTATATTTGATGTCAGTCCAATGACTGTAGGTTCTTCAATTCAAAGTAGCCAAGCCTATATAGTGTAACAGTCCGCAATAGTAGTATGTTTTTAGCACAGCTAGAAATTGTCAATTGTAGTTCTCTTGAGCCTTTTATAGCTTAGCATATTAGTATGGCATTACTTTTATGCCTCATGTCTATACTATTCTGCTGGATGGTTAAGACCAAGTTAAAGCAAGACCTAAATAATACAAGTATAATTTTTGCAATCTGACAAGTTCAGCCCAATCTCCTCAGGATATATCTTGGAACCATGTACAGCACCTTGTAGATCTTCTGTCAGTATTAACGATCTGCATGAGTCAGGGCCATTGCTTGACCAATTTGCTCTCTATGAGAGCCTGAGAGAATATTTTCTCTCTAGGTGACTCTCCTTGGGCACACCATACGTCATTGATCACTTTTCTCTGTGGCTTCATTATCTTATTACAGCAGAGGTTGTCTTATGTCCTGAGTCTTTACTGACCTTGTGAAGCTAAGGCCAAAATATTGGCTACCTTTTAGCCCATCTAACTCTCTAATTTCTGGTCTGCAAACCTTAGTTGTTAAACATCCAGAAGAAAAGTTTAATGATATTACCCTCTAACAGAGGCAATAAACTTAACACTACAATCTATGTGACTATTAATCACCTTAAGCACAAAATGGAACTGTTATTTTCTAACAAGCATGAATTTTTAACATTTAAATCCCTATGGAACGTCAACAAACAATTTTACACAAAACTTTTGAAATCAAATCATATATATCACTGCAGCAGGCCATTCTTATGACATTTTGTGACATGCTTACACTTCTGTTTTAACATAACATAACACTTTTAACCAATCTTCTTTATCTAATATGTATGAAGTTTTCATCTAATTATCCTTAAGTGAGAGATATATCACAAGACTTATTCTTTCTTTTCCCCATTTTTTTATTTGAAGGTTTTATCACAGTAAGCAATCTTTGTTTAACACTGTAGAGAAACTACATACTTGGAATCAGGGATACATTTAGGACACCATGAGATTAACAATGAGTTAACATATACATGTACAAAACTCTGTTTTTTAATTTAATTGAATATCAGAACCGTTTTTTGAGAGAAATCTCCACTGTATTTTTAAGACTTTTGTCTTTAAACCAATGACCAATTTTTTTGAGGTGTCTCCTAAAAGACTATTGAGATTGCTGGGAGCTCCTCATTAATGAACAAAAAGTTTGGCCACATCTCTCATTCATCAATAGGACTCAAGAATTTTTAAATTGTTTTTCTAAGGAATTTTTCTGAATTAATGAAAACCTTTTGGTAAACTGTGTACAAAGCAATTTTGATGTGGCTTATAACAGCTGATAACTTTAAAAAAAGCTTGTCTTTAAGCTTGCATATACCATGTTGTATTGTGAACAAATGAACAAAAAGGGAAAGAGTAACCAACAACAACAAAAGGGGGAACAGCTGTTCACAGAATGATACACACAGACAACAACACAGTATACACAATTGGCCATCTTTACAAAATTATGAGTGCACTCAAATACACACACACACACACACACACACACACACACACACACACACACACACATATGTGACCAAATTAACTTATATTTACTCCATTCCAGCATTTTTATAATGGTAACTAGACTAGTCAGATTTTGTTGTCAATAAGCAGAGATCTCTTATCGGAAACATTTTGAATAAAATCTCTCATTTCTAAATAATATCTATGCCATATATGTAGTAAAATTTAGTTCAGTTATTTTGGCATGCATTTATACCTTAGATTTCCATTTTGTCAGTTCCTTTATTAGGCTCCTGGTGGAATCTGACATCCTAGTTGTTTACTTCTTTTCCAGATCTCCTTCATGATAGAGCCTAACAACATGTTCTGGCAACCAAATAGGTCGTTTAGCATTTTCTAGAAAAACACAAGCATACCCTCTGTCCTAGGTTAGTAGTGGACTGGGTCCCTTTCATTGTCTAGTATGGAAATCTCTGCAAAGGATGCTTCTAACCTTTATGCATGTATTTGTTGGATTTTTTTTTTGCTGCTGCTGTACGTCCATCTTATGAAGAACTTAAAAGTTAATAGTGTCTTATACATGAAGAATATTGTTTAATTTACTTTTCAAGGCCAATTATTGAACTCTTATTTTGCTAGCTTGCCTGTCACTGACAATCTTCTCAGTATTGTAACAAACCTGTTGAATAATCTTAGAAAGGCTCCTTATGACTTTGACTAATGGAAGACAAGCAAAGGAATATCTTATTCTTATAAAGGAGTTTTCCTCAGGCCCTAAAGATAGATCTCTTAGTTTGCTACATAGTTGCAGTGTAAAAGGCAGCTGACTGTTTGTGCTAGCAAAGATATCCTTTCCAATTAGCAAGTCCTTTGAAATGGCTAAGTTACATTTCCTGCCTGTTTCCTGCTATATATATATATATATATATATATATATATATATATATATATATATATGTTCTTTCCACAATAGTCTCTTGGATCTAAACCTGTTTTAGCTATTTCTTTCAACTTATTTGGGGACATATTCTGTTGTCCTAGTATTTCTCCTAAATTCAAGTTGAAGGGAGCAGTAGAGCCATACGTTGCAACCACTAGTTTTACTTACAATTTGGTTTCAATCTGTGTCTCAGTGAAATTTTCCTGAGCTTCCTTGATCAGGATTGTGGCTTACAGCTGGATAACACCCATTGGGTGTCTTAGTTTTGCCCAGATATTAACCATAGACACTACCTTGAGCCTAACAAATTTGTGATGCCAGCAACATGCATATCCAGTGTCAAGGCCACAGTATACCATAGTCATCACCCTTCTACCTAGCAGCAGGCACACAGGACTGCAGTTGGTGGTATGTACCAACCTCTGTGGATGGATGACGCAAAGACATTTGCAGGTGGTTCTGGAATTCCAGCTGGGTTTGCCTAAGACTAGAACACAGAAGCCTCCCAAATCCAGTTTGTGTCCCTACTCCTGGCAGCACTGTGCTGCTTGGAATCAATGTCTTGCAATTTAAAAGAACGTTTCTTTTGCCCTCTAATTGAGCAAAGCTGGAGGGCTTAAGCTTTACCTGCTGTACATTTGCTCTATCATCCTTCTCCCATTTGGGACTTGATTTCAAAACAGTTCTGCACACTAATTCCTTTATAGTATTCTTTGAAAGTAGCACAAATACAGAAACTTAAAAAAAAAAAAAACAATTTTATCTATATCTATATATACTTATCAACATCTATGGTTCTTGAAACTATTTTTCCATTGTTAACAGAATCATATCTCTGTTAGATTTTTCTCAAGCCTCTTTCTCTCTTTGCACTTCTTTATCTCTCTGGCCCTAGTGAGTCCTCCTGGCCCCAGTGAGCCCATTTTCCAAGTTTTACACCTACTGCGCCAGCGCCCATGCATACCTGGGCAGGCTACTGCTGACTCTAAACATTCCACTTCCTGCCATTGTGTGCGCTTTTTGGAAGCGATTCCTCTGCCCACACTTGCCTTGTACTGAGGTCCTTGTTCAGGTGCCAAATGTAAGGATTCGTTGGTCTTACTGTGAATGGTTCAACCCCAAGGAGACACGGCAGTAGAAATGAGGAAGATAGACAAGAAGATGAAAAGCTGGGCTAGGTGGTTGGCAGTCTGCTTGATGGGCAAAACTAACTCAACACACACAAAAATGATCATTTGTTTATACTTTTGCAAAGTTTGTATTGCACGACACAAGGTTGCTTAGCGACTAATAGCTGGCCTGAGCCAAACAGGATGTTTTCCTCAGCACTAGGGTAGCTTGTTCGTTCTACGCACTGAGGCCCAGTCTACCTCTACACATTGATCAATTTCCCAGTTTCTTGCTGCTCCCAACACTTTTTGATGCATTAATTTTTTGCATTGTTTTCTTTTCTCAACTGAATTGATTTTTGCTCTAAAATTTACAATTTTCTCCCATCTTTGGGTTTTGGGTTTTGTTTGCTCTTACTTTTCTAGTTCATTTAGGTGCTGTGCAAGAGTATATTTTGATCCTGTTCTGTTTTCTTAATGTGTGAGTTCAAAGCTATAATTTTCTTCTAAGAACTGCTTTCATTGTATCCAATAAATTCTGGTGGACTGTGCTTGAATTTTCATTAAATTGTAAATATATTTTAATTTCTTGTTTAATTTCATTGTAACCCGCTGTTTGCTAAGAAGGATGCTGTTTAATTTCCATGTATTTCTGAGGTTTTTGTGATTTCTTTGTCATTTATTTCCAGTTTCATTGCACTGGGGTCAGATAATATGCGTGGAATAATTTCTGTTTTCTTGCATATATTCAAGCATGGTCTATGTACTAGTATGGGTCTATTTTTGAAAATGTCCCATGTGCAGCTGAAAAATATGTGTATTCAGAAGTGATTGGGTAGAACACTCTGTGTATGTCCACTAAGTCCAGTTATTTTAAGATCTGGTAAAGATTTGATACTTCCTTGCTCAATTTTGTCTGCTTGACCTATCTTTTTGGTCTAAAGGGGTGCTATTTTCTCCTGTTAAGATTGTGATACTGTATAGTAGATTTTTCATGTCCATTAAGATTTGTCTTGTATAACGTGGTGCTCCCTTGTTGGGTGCATACATATTTATGAGTGTTACTTTCTTCATCTTGAAGTTTTCCCCTAACCAGTATGTAGTGGGTTTCTTTATTTCATTTGAACAATCTTCCTTTCCTTGAGGTTCTGGGACATGTAGTATTGTTTTCCATCCTTTAACTTTTAGCCTATGAGTTTACTTATGAGTTAAGTGTTTTTCTTGTATGCAGCAGATTGTTGTATTTTGCTTCCTTATCCACTCTGGCAGTTTATTTCTTTTCATTGGAGAATTGAGTCCATTTATATTGATGGTTATAATTGAAATGTGTTGACTTATGATTGACATATCTTTTACTTACTCGTGTTTACTCCTTTTTCTCTGTTTATTTGGTTGCCCTATTAGGTGGATTCTTTCATTTGTATAGTTTGGGTCATTTTGGTTCCTCTCTAATACATTTTTAGTAGTCTGTGTGGAGTTGGCTTTGACATCATGAAATTCTTTAGTTTTACTTTGTCATGGAAGTATTTCACTTCTCCCTTATACTTCAAATAGAGTTTTTCAGGTATATGAGTCTGGGTTGGAATTTGTTTTCATGGAGGACCTGAAGCACTGTGCTCCATCCTCTTCTTGACTTCATGGTTTGTGAAGAGAAATCTGCCATTATTCTGATGACTTTTCCTTTAAATGCGATCTGTTTTTTAATATAATATTCCTCTGCTCGATTTCAGGGATCTTGACTAATATATACCCAAGTGAGTTTTTAGTCAGGTTTATGTTGTTTGCAGTTCTTTATGCTTCAGTTACCTGAATGTCTGATTGTTTTCTCATATTTGGTAAGTTTTCTGCTATTACTTCTGCCCATACTCTTTTTCTATCCTTTGTAATGATTCCTTCTTTCTCTTAGATTCTTTTCAATCTCTCGTTGTTCCTGTTTATGTCGTCTTGCTGATGTTGAATTTTTTCCTGCATCCTAGTTGTTCTTCTGAGATTCTTTCTTAACTTTTCACTAGCTGTGACTGTGTCTTCAAGATCTGTAACTCTATCTTCACTTTCCTCCATAAGTTGTTGCCTGCTTGCGACTGAGATTTTATTTTCTTCTATATTTCTTTGAAACTGTTTCATGCGATTTATTTCTTTCCTTTTCTATTCTCCTCTAACTTTTTATGAATGTGTCCTTCAGAGGCATTTATTAAGTCTTTCATTATAGTTATTCTTTATTTTTCTTCTTCAGAGATTATTTCTGCTCTCATTTGCTCTGTAATTTTCTGCACATTTTCCTTTACTTCAGATGCATTAATTTAGAGATGTTTTTTATACTTCAGAGAATATTTCTGATCTGATTTTTTCTATACTTTTCTGCAGCTGTTGTTTTTACTTTAGACTCCACTACCTCAAAGGTTTTTTTTTTTTTTTTTTTTTACTTCAGAGCTTATTTCAGATCTGAGTTCCTCTGTACATTTCTGCATTTGTCTGTTTTCTTCCGATGCTACTTATTCAGAGAATTTGGCTGCATGATTCCCAATTTCTTGTATGATAGCATCTCCTGTACTTTTTCTGTGTGAACTTGGGAACTGATATTGCATCTTGCTCCTTGTCTGTATCATTTTGCATAGCAGTGATCTCTGACCTTTGGTGCAGAACTTTGGTGAAGTCATGCCATTAGCGCCTACTGAAATTGTGGTCCAGATCTACAAAGTCTGAACTTGTCCAGATGGGTCTGGCTGCTTTGCTCAGCTTTTTCCTGGTGCAGCTTTTTGAAGAGAGCCTGCTGCTCTCTGCTGGCAAGATGTTCAGCTCCTGGTTGAGCTGGTATGATTCTGAGCCCTAGGGTCTCTGCAGTGAATTTTACCACAGGGCTTCACAGTAGATGTGGGAGCTGGGTTCTGGGCGAGGTAGAAATTTTGGTGATGCAGGGATGCAGGCCTAGTGTTCCTACCCATGTGCCTGCCAGTCATTAGCTGTGAGCAGGGGCAGAATTCTGGTGGTGGTGCACAAGCTGCAGGCGAAGAGGTCCTACTCTCGTGCCCGCTGGTTGCTCTTGGCTGCTCTGGGCATGGACTGAGTTCTGATGGAGGTGCGGTGCCACAGACTGAGAGGTCTTACCTCAGAACCATTTGGTAAAGAGGCTATCTTTCTTCTAGTAAACATGTTTGGCCCCTTTGTTAAAGATAAGGTGGCTGAGTGTGTTTGTACTGTGTCTGCATCTTCCAATCTATAGCACTGATTCAGAGGTCTATTTTTTGCCAATACATTGCTGATTTTATCACCATATCTTTGTTGTATAATTTTAAGAATGGAATTGTAATGTCTCCTGTCTCTTCTTTCTTTCCCAGGATTGCCTTTGAATTCTAGGACTTCTCTGGTTCCAAAAAAATTTATAAGTCATTTTTGTACTTCTGTGAGGTATGTTAATGGTACTTTGATAGGGATTTCATTAAATAAGTATCAAAATTTTGGGAGTATAGCCATCATCACAATGTGGTTCTTCCTGTCCAAGAGCACGTAATATCTATTTTCTGAAATCCTCTATGATCTCTTTTTTTTCCAAATAATTTAATTTTCATTGAATAGATCTTGTACTTCTTTAGTATTTCATTTTCTGCAGTGCTATAGTAAGGGTATTGTTTCTCAAATTTCCCTCTCAGTGTGGATATTATCTGTGTAGAGGAATGCTATTGACACTTGGGTTTTGACTTTGTATCCTGCTATGCTACTGAATTTGTGAATTAACTGCAGTAGCTTCTTGGTGATATTGTTTGAGTCTTCCAGGCATACTGTCAGGTCATCTGCAAACAGTGATTGTTCATCTTCTTCTTTATCTATTCTTATTCGTTTTATTTCTTTCTCTTGTGTCGTGGCTCTAGCTAATGATTAGAGATCTATAGTGAAGAAGAGTGGTGATAGAGGACATCATTGTCCTTTAACAGATCTGAGAGTAAAAGTGTTCTAGTCAGGGTTTTACTAGAGGAACAGATATAGCACAAGGAACAGATACAACACAAGATGTGCCAGTGCCAGAGTCAGATGGGAAAATACACTGAGAGTGTCTGCACACAGCCAACTGAAAGATTCAGTCCTGAGACTTTTATACTCACTTCAGTGTTTCATACCTACCAGTCTCTCCTGGTCTTAACCAGTTTTTACCAGTTCCTAACAGTCTCTAACTGTTAGTCATTGTGTCTGTAAAGGAAGGCAGAAGAATCTGCCATAGAAAGCTGAAGGTTCCAAACTAGAGGCTGACGAATGTGTGCAGGAAGCCATGAGATAAAGTCCAAACTGAGTTATTCTGGGGTACGACCCTCATGGCTCACAGTGTGAAACAACCAAGCAATGCAGCCAAATTGATAAAATGTATCAAACACCAGGAATCCAGTCAAGTTGACACAATTTATTAACCACTACATTCGACCCCTAATCAACTTGGCAACTAGAAATATTTCTTTAAATCAGTCTCCAGATACAGAGATATGCATATAATTACACCAAACAATGTTATAACTATGCTATACTATGTAAAACAGAAATGCAATCACACCTTCCACATTGACATAGGTTAATCCTTAAGAACTGATACTAAATCTATCCATACTATATTATAATACAACTATATATAGAGGTGAAATAATACAATTATAATCCCCTTTTCTATAACTGATGACGGGGTAGTAGCTTATATTTGGAACTACATTCTTCTACTACCCATTCTGTATTTCCCTGGCCCACAGCATGTAATTCAGCAGGTTTGGTTCTTTCACTGGTGGAGTGACCCATACTTTCTTTCCTGAAGGCTCTGGACTATTTATCATTGTGCCTGTATTAGGTTGTTGTAGCCTCCCATTCACCTAAATAGCAGGGCATGGCCATACTAAGAGGCGCCCCAAGGGATCTCCTGCACTCCATGTATATTCTTCCTTTCCTACATTGTGGAGTAGTAATCCAGTTTCCCCTTGATAGTCTGGGTCAATCACCCTTGACAATACTGTCACTTCTTTCTTAGCTTGTTTCCTCAGAGGCATGAGGAGTTCAAAGTGACCCAGGTGAAATCTTAGCTTTCAGTTCAACAGTATCATTGCCGTGCCTCTTGATATGAGCCTCCCCTGCTCTGGGCCTAAGACTTCTAGTACAGCAGGGCATAATGTTGTGGGGACAAGAAACAAAAATTTTGCTATTGGATCAGTAAGGGTAATGGTGAATGATACCATTCCTACTCCCCCCCCCCCCCGCTGATTCCTGGACCCATGAATCCTGGCAATGGTAGACAGGGTACCATACAGAGGACACTGATTCAAAGCATATACAGTCTGGTGGAATACCATACTCCAGCCTTACAAAGTAATTCCACCTAGATTGCATTGTAACCACCTTCAAAAGGGCAATCCATTGTTCCACCAATCCAGCTGCTTCTGGATGATGAGGTACATGGTAAGACCAGTGAATTCCTTGAGCATGAGCACAATGCTGCACCTCTTTGGCTGTAAAAGGTGTTTCTTGGTCAGGAGCAATACTGTGTGGAATACCGTGTTGGTGGATAAGGAATTCTGTAAGTCAATTGACGGTAGTTTTGGCAGAAGCATTACATTCAGCAAGGGAATATCCATATCCAGAATATGTGTCTATGCCAGTGAGGACTAAGTGCAGTCCCTTCCATGATGGAAGTCTTACAATAAAATCAATCTGCTACCAGGTTGCAGGCAGATGACCCCAGGGAATTGTACCATATGGGGACTCAGTATTTGTCTCTGTAGCTGGTATATGGGTCATTCAGCAGCGGCTACAGCCAGATCAACCTTGGTGAGTGGAAGTCCATGTTGCTGAGCCCATACGTAACCTCCATCCCTGCCACCACGGCCACTCTGTTCTTGGGCCCACTGGGCAATAACAGGAGTGGCCGAGGAAGGAGGATGACCACTCTGCACAGAATGGGTCATCTTATCCACCATATTATTAAAGGTGTATTCTGCTGATGTCATCTTTTGGTGAGGATTCATATGGGAAACAAATATATTTACATCCTTTTCCCATATGGAGAGGTCTATCCACATACCTCTTCCCCAAATATCCTTGTCACCAGTTTTCCAATCATGTTCTTTCTAAATTCCTAACCATCCAGCCAGACCGTTGGCTACAGCCCATGAGTCAGTATATAGTCGAACATCTGACCATTTCTTTCTCCAGGCAAAATGTATTACCAGGTGCACTGCCCAAAGCTCCACCCACTGTGATGATTTCCCTTCACCACTGTCCTTTAGTGATGTTCCAGAAAGCTGATGTAATGCTGCAGCTGTCACTTACACGTGTTGTCTGCGTAGCATGGAGAATCATGTGTAAACCATGCTCTAGTCTTCTCTTCTTCTGACACTTGGTTATACGGTATATCCCACAATGCTATGGGTACATGCTTGGAGACAGAAGGCAAAACAGCATGTGAAGGAGCCATAAGTACCTAGGCAATTTCTTCATATAATTTACTTGTACCCTCTGGACCTGCCCTGGCTCTGTCATGAATGTAACACTTCCATTTAATGATGGACTGTTGCTGTGCATGTAAAAACTTATGACTTGATGGATTAGATAATATCCAGGCCATGATAGGCAACTCAGTTCTCATGGCGACATTGGGTTCAATAATGAAGCAATCAGTTTCAACTAATGGCCAATAGTAAGGCAAGAGCTGTATTTCAAGTGGAGAGTAGTTGTCTGCAGAAGATGGCATAGCCTTGCCTCCAAAATCCTAAAGGCCCCCACTGCAATTCACCTATGGGGCCTTGCCATAGACTCCAAACAGCATTCTTATCTATTACTGATACATCACGTACCATTGGATCTGCAGGGTCATATGGTTCAGAGGCAGAGCAGCATGAACAGCAGCGTGCACCTGTGGCAGGGCTTTTTCCTGTTCTGGGCCTCACTCAAAATTAGCAGCTTTCCGAGTCACTCAGAAAATGCGCTGTAGTAGGATATCTATGAGAAAAATGTTGTCACCAAAATCCAAATAAGCCCACTAGGCACTGTGCCTCCTTTTTGGTCATGGGGGGAGCCAGATGCAATAACTTATCTTTTACTATAGAAGGAATATTTCTACATGCTCTACACCTCTGGACTCTTAGAAACTTCACTGAGGTAGAAGGACCTTGAATTTTTGTGGAATTTATTTCCCATACTCTGGCTCTCAAACGCTGTACTAAGAAATCCAAGGTGGTTGCCACCTCCTGCTCACTAGATCCAATCAGCATAACATCATCAATTTAATGGACCAGTGTAATACCTTGAGGAAGAGAGAAGCGATCAAGGTCCTTGTGAACAAAGTTGTGGCACAGGGCCACAGAGTTAACATACACTTGAGGTAAGACAGCGAAGGTATATTGCTGATCTTGCAAGTAAAAGAAAATTGCGTCTGATGGTCCTTATGTATAGGTATAGAGAAGAAGGCATTTGCCAAATCAATAGTTGCATACCAACTCCCAGAGATATGTTAATCTGCTCAAGGAAGGAAATCACATCTGGTACTGGAGCTGCAATTGGAGTCACCACCTGGTTCAGTTTATGGTAATCTATCATCATTCTCCAAGACCCATATGTCTTTTGCACAGGCCAAATGGGAGAATTAAATGGAGATGTGGTGGGAACCACAACCCCTGCGTCCTTCATGTCCTTCTGGTGGCACTAATCTCTGCAATCTCTCCAGGATTGTGATATTACATTTGGTTCACTATATTACCAGGCAAGGGCAACTCTAGTGGCTTCCATTTAGCCTTTCCAACCATAATAGCCTTAACATGGTAGGTTAAGGAAAAAATGTGAGTATTCTGCCAAGTACTGAGTATGTCTATTCCAATTATACATTCTGGAACAGGGAAAATGACTACACGATGTATTCGAGGACATAACGGACCCACTGTGAGTCGGGCCTTTCCTAAAACTCTGTTGATCTCCTGCACTCCATAGACCCCTACTCTTACTGGAGGACCACTGTGGTGCTTTGGATCTCACAGAATCAGTGTTGGTTCAGAACCAGTATCCAGTTGTCCTCATAATGACTGACCATTCCCCTTTCCCAAATGTACAGTCACTCGGGCAAAAGGTCTTAGATTCTTCTGGGGAAGGACAGGAGAAAGATTACCTGTACAAATTCTGGGGCACATTAGGATCCTTCACCAGGGGTACCTGGCATCCCCATCATTCAAAGGGTTCTGGGTCTCTAAACTGGCTGAAGTCTGGGAACTGGTTGAGAGACTGAGATTGCTTATTACCACAGTTTGAAGTAAGTCTCTGTTCTTTTGTCTCTAAATTCTTTCATTTATATAAATCTAGCAAAAATTTTGTAGATTTTCCATCTATTTCACTTTTGGGAACACCGTGGCTAATCAGAAAATGCCATAGATCTATGCATGGCAGATTATTCTGGTTAGTGCTCTGCTTCTGCTGGCCACAGCAATTAATTGCTGCCACTTGACCTCTGCCATTTCTGGATCCAATCAAGCCCATGGCCCTTAAATTTCCTAATTGAGTAACTTCTGTGCCCCCTGTAAGGTCTGGCATACAGAGAAGAGCATGACAGGGCTCTTCAGGGATGCTGGTGCTCCCCTCACAAATCTGTTTCTCAAGGTTTTAGTGACGGGCATGTTTTCAGGATCTTCCAAATGTGGTGGATTAGGTTTAACATGAAAGATACACTCCAGCATTCCCATTTCCCTAAGCCTCTGCATCCCTTCATCTACAGTAAAGGGAATATCGGGCATCTCTTACTCATTCACTGCGGGCCATCTTTTGAGCCACACTTTTGCCAGCCAGACAAATAGATTACTAACACTCTTCTTTACTCCACGAGCCACAACAGTAAATTCAGAGTCCCTACTTAGTGGGCCCATATCAATAAACTCAGCCTGATCCAGGTGTATGTTTTTTCCACCATTATCCCACACTCATAAAATCCATTCCCATGCTTGCTCATTAAACCTCTGCTTATAAAAGTTAGAAAACTCAAGAAGATCCCTGAGAATAACATCTCCTCATGAATCACTTTATGTATTTCACCTTTAGATGACTTCTGTGGTTGAAGCCTGGTTGTGGGCCTACAGGCAAATTTGGGTGAAGAAGGTGGGTCCAGAGGAATCCCACCAGTATTCTGTTTATTCCATGCAAGATGGTTTCTCCAGATATATTAGGAGACACTAACATGGCAGAGGGTAAAGGCAGTGATGCCTCTGCCACAGTGGGTGGTGAAATCTCTTAGGCAAAAAAAAAAAAAAAATATCATTACATCTAAAAATTCAACATCCTCAGCCTCCTCAGGATCCTCCCACACATTTCCTTTCCAATTCATGGGATTCCATTCTTTTCCAACCAGTGCCCTCACTTTTGCTTCAGTTACCCTTCGAGGCTGAGCATTTAATTTACACTGCAGGTCAGCCAGTTGAATTATGAGGGACTGCATTTGGGTCTCTGCAACCTCAGCCTCGTGGCTAAAAGAGAGAAGATGTTCTGTCAGGACACACTTAGAAACCTTTAAATTTTTAATCTGAATCTGGAAGTGGGAAATAGTGTCTTCAAGTTCCTTAATTTCATTCAAAAGTTTGTCCAATGAGGTTAAGACAAACCATCCAACATCGCTATATTCTTTACTTTGCCCAAGACATTCTAAAATTTGCTGCATGGAATCTCTAAATTCCTGAGATCTTACAATTGGTGAATTAGGGTAATCCAATGGATCTATGTCGCATGTTTAGTTAAACATCTAATGCCCAGGAGTATCAATATGCTCCTTAATATCAGAAGATATCATGGTCTTTCAGTCTCGCCATATCTCATAGCCAATTCCAGGAACACTTAAAGTCATCAAAAAGCACCATCACTATATTCTGATTCTCTCACCCTAATCCTGTTATGATATTCTGTTCTAGTCAGGATTTTACTAGAGGAACAGATATAATACATGGACCAGATATAAAACAAGATGTGCCAGTCCCACAGTGTGATGTGGAAGTGTGCTGAAAGCCTCTGCACACTGCCAACTGAAGGATTCAGTCCTAAGGCTTTTATACTCACTGCAGTGTTCCATCCCTACCAGTCTCTACTGTTCTTAACTGGTTTCTACTGGTTCCTAACAGTCTCTAACAGTCAGCCATTGTGTCTGAAAAGGAAGGCAGAAGAATCTGCTATGGAAAGCTGAAGGGTCCAAATTAGAGGTTGACAAGTCTGTGCAGGAAGCCATGAGATAAAGTCAAAACTGAGTTATTCTGGGGCAGTCCCTCATGGCTCCCAGTGTGAAACAGCCAAGCAATTCAGTCAAATTGATAAAATGAATCAACCACCAGGCATCCAGTCAAGTTGACACAATGTATCAATCACTACAAGAGACGTCACTTTTTCACCATTTAGAACTATGTTAGCTACTGGATTGTCATAGATGGCTTTAAAATTTTAAGGTCTAGGCCATCTATTCTGATTTTCTTTATGTCTTTGATCTTTTTATTTTTTCTGTATTTAATTTTATTTTAAAGAATAAAAATAGCAGAGAAAAGATAGAAAAACAGTAACAAGCAAAAGTATATATAGTATAGAATTTCAAAACAAAAATATTAACAATGGTTGTATTACATATTTTCATCATCAAATCAGTTTAGATTAATAGATATAGATATGTAAGATTGGTCAAGCAATTAAACATTAACACTTTCAATAAATATTTTCTGTAACTCTTTCAAATGCATTTTTTCGCTTTTTTATTATTACTTTTAATAAGAAATGACAATGCATAACAATGTGACAGATTCAAAACACATTATTAGTACACTTTAATATTCGATACAATGCATATTGTTATTCTCCTACTAATTATACAGAGCCCACTGTATAGGTGGTATAATTTTTGAAATAATTTTTGGTACAAGTGAATTTCTTCTCACTGAACTAAGAGAAAGTAGTTGTATGCATAATTCAATGTTTGATAAGCACAGTGGGTTATTTGTAAAACTGGCAATGGTAGAAGCTTTTGATTTAAGTCTTTTACAGCTCAGCATACAAATCTAGCTTTTCATTTTATGCCTTGTGGTTAAACTTTTCTGCTGGGTGGTTCAGAGCAAGTTTAATCATGACCTGTATAGCAAAACATGTAACTTATGTATTTCTCAAAGTCAGTCAAATATGCTCAGGATATACTTTGGAACCATGTACAGTGCTTTCTAGAACTGTTCCCAGTGTCAGCCATCTGGATGAGTCACAGCCATTGCTTGACCAGTTTGCTATCTGTGATAGCCTGAGAGACAGTTTTCTCTCCATGGGACTCTCTGTAGGCACACTATACTTCATCTATCCCTTTCCTCAGTGGTCCCATAATCTCCTTGTACAGAAAATTTGGGAAACCACTGAATTATAGGATGTTACATCACCGGTTCTTTTATGTCCTGTGAACTTGAAGGGCTAAGACCAAAATATTTGTTATCCTTGTAGTTCTTCTTTTTCTCTAATTTTTTGTCTTCAAATTTATATTCTTAATATCCACAAGAAAAGTTTAGTGATACTAATATTCTATAAAATTGGTACTTGATCATCACATCATTGTCTTCCTGAATATCAAATATCTTACCCTTATCTTGGAATTGGTATTTTCTGTCTGTCATTGAAATTCTACCAAATCTCTATAGAATGTGATAAAAACAGTTACACATTTTTACATATTTAGAAATCTAAGTATATACAAAATTTTAGCCAGTCACACCTATGGCATTTTCCTGGTCTCATATTCTCAATTAATACACTTTTTTCATTTCTTATAAACAAATGATTTACTTGAGAGAGAGTATAGCAGTAACTGAAATTACATTGGAAGTAGCGCACATCTAAATGACAAGAACTATAGGCATTCCAAGCATATTTTTACTGTTACACATTGTTATTCCCAGTGGCAAAAACATTTTGGAGGTTCCTAGGGCCATTAGCTACATCACCCTGTGTGTATAAGTGCATGGCTTTGCCCGTGTCATGCTTCCCATCATTTCTGCTTGCAGTCACTTCATTGTTTAACACTCACGTCCCTAATTTCCATTCAGGGACTGTGTTATACCTCTCCATTTTTATTTATTCTTTTGAGATCTTACACTAGGAAGACTATAAGATATTTACACATGTATGTCTGGTTTGTTTCACTTATGAGTATGAGTTCAAGATACATCCATTTATATATGAAGTCTTCTAGTTTATCATTCTTTATAGCTGAGTAATATTCCATTGTATAAAAGTACTGCATGTTTATCAAAATTTTTTCAGATGATGGTCATTTTGGTTGTTTCCAAGACTTGGATATCACAAATTATGCTGCTATGAACATAGGTGCACAGATGTCACTATGATATAATATTTTCAGTTTTTCTGGGAAAATTCCCAGTAGGAGCATAGCTGGATTGAGTTGAATTTCCAGCTCTAGCTTTTTAAGGATCATCCACACTGCTTTCCATAACGGTTGCGCCACTCTGCATCCCCACTAGCAGTGGAGAAGGGTTCCTTTATCCCCACACCCTCTCTAACATTGGTTGTTGGTTGATTTCTTTATGATAACAATTCTTTCTGGGGTGAGATGGCATCTAAGTGTTGTTTAAGTTTGCATTTCTCAGATGGCTAGCAATGTGGAGCATTTCTTCATAAATTTTTAGGCTTGTTGAATTTCTTTCTCTGAGAAGTGTGTGTTCATCTCATATGCCCATTTCTGGATTGGATCTTTGAATTTTGGGACATTAATGATTTTTTTTTTTACTCTTTATCGATTCTAGATAGAAGACTTTTGTCTGAATACTCAATAGCTAAAATCTTTTTGAAATTTGTGGGTTATTTTTTCACTCTGTTTATAAATTCTTTTGAGGTGAAAAAAACTTCTTAGCTGGAAGAGATCTCAGTTGTTGATTCTTTTCACTGTTAAACATGCATTTTGACTTTTGTCCACGAATTCTTTGTCTACCCCAATTTCTTCAAGATTTTCTCCCACTTTTTCTTCCAAGAGATTTAATATTTGTCTTTTAAGATTTAGATCCTTAGTCCATTTTGAATTTAGTTTAGTGCATGTTAATAGACCTGGGTCAAGTTTAGTCTTCAGCATGTGGAGAGCCAGTTTTCCAGGATAATTTGTAAAAGAGGCTATCTTTCTTCCAGTAAGCATGTTTGCCCCCTTTGTTGAAAATAATATGGCTGATGGTGTTTGTATTTGCTTCCGCTTCTTCTAATCTATTCCATTGATCTTCAGGTCCTTTTTTGCCAATACCATGCTGATTTTATCACTGTAGTTTTGGAGTATAACTTTAGGTCCTGAATTGGAATTCTTCCTGCCTTGTCTTTGTTGTGCAGGATTGTCTTTGCAATTCTAGGTCATTTTTGGCTCCAGATAAATTTTAGGCATGATTTCTCCAGGTCTGTGAATTATGTTGTTTGTATTTTGATAGGTATTGCACTAAATCTGAAAAACAATTTAGGAAGTATGGCCATCTTCACAATGTTGGTTCTTCTTATCCAGAAGCAGGGAATATCTTTAGATTTTCTGATATCTTCTAGGATATCTTTTTTCAGAGTACTGTAGTTTTCATTGAAATGCTCTTTTCCTTCTTTAGTTAGATTAAGTATTTCATTTTCTTCAGGGTTATCATAAAAAGTAGTGTTTCTTTAATTTCTCTCTCTGTGTGTTTGTTTGTGTAGAGGAATGCTACTGACGTTTGTGTGTTGATTTTGTATCCTGCTATGCTTCTATATTTTTGTATTAATTCTGGAAGCTTCTCGTAGTGTTTTAGGTCTTCCAAATACATTATCATGTCCTCTGCAAATAAAGATAATTTAATTTCTTCTATACATATTCTTATTCTTTTTACTTTCTTCTCTTTTCTAATGGCTGTAGTTAATAATTTCACAACTATACTGAATAGGAGTGGTGATAGGAGACATCCTTGCCTTGCACCAGATCTGAGATTAAAAGACTTCAAGTATTTCCCATTTAGAATTCTGTTAGCTGTTGGATTGTTATAGATGGCCTTTATTTGATTGAGGTAAAGGCCCTCTATTTCAATTTTCTGTAGGACTCTGAACATCAATTAGTGTTGGACTTTGTCAAAAGCATTTTCTGCATCGAGATAATCACGTGATTTTTGGCTTTGGCTCTATTGATTTAGTGTATCGCATTTATAGATTTGTGTATATTGAGCTACTTTTACATCCCTGTGATGAATCTATCCTTGTCATGGTGTATAATCTTCTCGATGATTTGCTGTATCATATTGGCAAGGATTTTATTGAGGATTTTTACATCTATGTTCATGAGAGAAATTGGCCTGTAGCTCTCTTTTTTAGTTACATCTGTCTCTGGTTTGGATATCAGCGTGATACTTGCCTCTGGGAATGTTTTTAGGAGGATTACTTCCTTTTTGATTTCACTGAAGAGTTTGAGAAGTATTGGGATTATGTCTTCTTTACATTTCTTGTACAATTCACTGGTGAATCCATTTAGACTTGGACTTTTCTTTGTTGGTAGGCTTTTTATTTCATTTTGTATTTCATTGACAGTTATTGGGTTGTTGAGAGATCTTATGACTTCTTTCTACAGTTTTCGTAATTTATAACTTTCTAGGAAGCTATCCATTTTATCTGTGCCTTTAACTCTGAGAGATTAAAGATTTTCAAAGTGGGTATTTATAACCCTCTGAATCTCTGCTTGTTCTATAGTACTTTCACGCTTGTCATTCCTTGTTGCTTGAATTTGTCCTTTCTTTTGTGTTTTTGATGAGGTTACCTAAGCGCTTATCAATTTTATTTAATCTTTCAAAGAACCAGCTTTTTGATTCATTAAATCTTTGTATTGTTTTCTTCGTCTCAATTGAATTAATTTCTGCTCTAATCTTTATATTTTCTTCCCTTCTTGGGGCTTTTGACTTCGTTTGTTCTTCTGTTTCTAGTCAGTTTAGGTGGTGCATGAGAGTATTTATTTGTTCCCAGTCTGATTTCTTAATGTGTGAGTTCAGAGCTATAAATTTCCCTCTAAGAACTGCTTTCATTGCATCCCATAAATTTCACTAGTTGTGTTTGAATTTTCATTAAATTCAAGATATTATTTAATATCTTGTTTAATTTCATCTGTAACCCACGAGTTGCTGAGATGGGTGCTGTTTAATTTCCATCTATTTCTGGAGTTCTTGTGGTTTCTTTTCTCCTTTATTCCTATTTTAATTGCACTGTGGTCAGATAATACACATGGGGTAATTTGTGTTGTCTTGTATATACTTAAGCATGATCTATGCAACAATATGTCATCTATTTTGGAAAATGCCCCACGTGCAGGTGAAAAAAAATTGTGTATTCTTAAGTGATTGGGTTGAGCAATCTGTGTATGTTCACCAAGTCTAATTGTTGCAAGTTCTGGTTCAGTTATGTGACTTCTTTGCTAATTTTTCATCTGCTTGACTTATCTTTTTGGGATAAAGGAGTGTTAAAATTCCCTACTAATATGGTAGTATTGTATATTACATTTTGCATTTTCATTATGATTTGTCTTATATAACCAGGTTCTCCCGTGTTGGGTGCATATATATTTATGAGTGTTACCTCCTCATCTTGAAATTTTCCTCTAACCAGTATGTAGTGACCTTCTTTGTTTCGTTTCATCAATCTTGGTTTGAACTTTAAACTGTCTGCAAGCAGGATTACTGCCCCTGCTTTTTTTTTTTTTTTTTTTTTTTTCGTGGCACTAGGGCATGCAGTAATGTTTTCCATCCTTTCACTTTTAGCCTATGGGTTGTTTCATGAGTTAAGTGTGTTTCTTGTACACAGCATATTTTAGGATTTTGTTTCCTTTTCCACTCTGCCAGTCTATTTCTTTTAGTTGGAGAATTAAGTCCATTTACATTCATTGTTATAATTCAAATATATTGACTTATGATACACATGTGTTTTACTTACTACTGGTTAACACTTTTTCTCCTTTGTTTAAATGCTTGCCCAATTTTGTGGGTCCTTTCTGTTCTCATTTTCAGAGTTTGGGTCATTTTGGTCCTTCTTTAAAATATCTTTTATTAGGTATGTAGGGTTGGCTTTGACATCATGAAATTCTTTAGTTACTCATTGTCATGGAAGTATTTGTCTCCTCCCTCATACTTGAAAGAGAGTTTTGCAGGGTATAGCAGTCTGTGCTGGAATTTGTTTTCATGGAGGACTTGAACCACTCTATTCCATGCTCTCCTTGACTTTATGTTTTGTGAAGATAAATCTGCTGTTATTGTGATTGCTTTTCCTTTAAATATGATCTACTTTTTTTTTCTCTAGCAGGTTTTAGTATATTATTCTTCTGCTGGATTTCTGGGATCTTGATTATTGTATGTCTGGGTGTGATTTTAGTCAGATTGATGTTATTTGGAGTTTTATGCTTCCGTTACCTGAGTGTTAGATTGTTTTCTCATATTTGGGAAGTTATGTGCTATTATTTCTGCCCATATTTTTCATATCGCTTGTATTGACTCCTTTTTTCTCATTGATTCCTATTAATCTCACGTTGTTCTTTTTTACATCATCTTTCAGATGTTGAATTATGTTTTCCTGCATCCTAGTTGTTTTTAAAAGATCCGTTCATACCTTTTCACTATAAACTCCTCACTTTCATTCCTATGGTTTTCCTAGCTTGTGATTGAGATTTTATTTTCTTGTATACGTCTTTGAAACTTTTTCATGTGATTTCTTTCTTTCCTATATTGTTCAATCAGGGAATCCATCATTTTTCCGTTCTCTAATTTTTATCAGTGTCTTCTTTAGTAGCATTTAAGTTGTTCATTGCAGTTATCCTTTCTTTCTCTACTTCAGAGATCATTTCTTCTCTGGCCTCCTCTCTACCTTTCTGTAGTTGTTCCCATACTTTAGATGTTGCTATATTATATATATATATATATATATATATATATATATATATATATACATATATATATTTTTTTTATTTTACTTCAGAAGTTATTTCTTCTCTGGTTTCCTCCATACATTTCTGCAGTTCTTTAGCCACTTCAGATACTATTAATTCATGCATTTCTGTTTTTACTTCAGATATTATCTTTGCTCTGAGTTCCTCTATATGTTTCTCCATTTGTCTATGTACTTCAGATGCTACCAATTCAGAGATTTTGGCTGCCTGATTCCCATTTTCTACAATGGTACTGTCTCCTGTATTTGTTCTGGGTGGATATGGGAGCTGAGATTGCATCTTTCTCCTTCTCTTTATCATGTTGTATGAACTCTACACTTTGGTGAAGTTATACTGTTAGCGCTTAATGAAATTTGGTTCTGAAACCACCAGTCTTGATCCCTTCCAGATGTGCCTGGCTGGGTCTGGCTGCTGTGCTCAGCTTCTTCCCGTTGCAAATGGTTGCAGTCCAGGATGGTCAGCATGAGCAGGCAGGGTCAGGGTTCCATTGGCTGGTGGCACTGGGGCACAAGCTAGAGGAGAGTTCCTGACTGGGCGCTGGCCAGGCCCGTCAGCTTGGGCTGGCGAGGGTCAGGTTCCGATGGCTGGTGGTGTGAATAGTTTCTACTGGGTCACAGGCTCAGGTGGGCCAGTGTGGGCAGGTGGGGACCAGGTTCTGGTGGCTGGCATGTAGGAGCGCATGCCAGGGAAGAGGTCCTGGGGGCGTAGGCCCAGGTACGTCAGCATGGGTGAGTGGGGTCCGGTGGCTGGCTCCATGGGAGTGAACACTGGCAGACACTTCTTACCTGGACACAGGCCCAGATCAATCAGCATGGGTGAGCAGGTGCTGGATTCTGGTGGTTGGCATAGGCTTGGTTTGGTCAGCATTCATGGGCAGTGATCGGGTTCCCATGACTGTCGTGTGGGAGTACATGCCTACTGAGTTAGAGAGGTCTGTGCCTTAGGCTGAGCTCAGTGTTCATGGGCCAGGGTCTGGTTCTGGTGGCTGGCACTAGGTTGCACACACTGGCAAAGGACGAGAGGTCCCAGGCTTAGGCCGGGATCAGTGTTTGCGGGAGGGGGTCAGGTTCTGGTGTTTTGACTTTGATCTTGAATGAGTTTTGGACTTTGTTAATTGCCTTTTTTTTGCATCAATTGGAATAATCATATGATTTTTGGAATATGCTCTATTGATAGGATGTATTACATTTACCCTCTTAAAAATGTTGAATTATCATTTGCATCCCTGGGTTGAATCCTACCTGATCCTGGTGTATTGCCTTCTTGATGATTTGTTGTCTTCTTTTACAAGGCATTTACTGTTAAGTTTTTTCATCTATGTTCATGAGGGAGATTGTCTGTAGTTCTCTTTTGTAGTTGTATATTTGTCTGATTTTGCTGTCAATATACTGCTTTCTTCCAGGAATGGTCTTGGGTATATGGTTTCATTTTCAATTTCATTGAAGATTTTGATGAGTTTTGGGTTTATCTCTTCTGGAAATTTCTTCTAGATTTCAGCTGTGAATCCATCAGGATCTAGACATTATTTGGCAGTAGGATTTTTATTACATTTTGTATTTCATTTGCTGTTATTGTATGGTTCAGAGCTCGTATATCTTCTTCATCCAGCTCTTGTAGTTTGTACCTTTCTAGGAATCTGTCTATTTCTTCTGCGTGTTCAATTCTGTCAGAGTAAGATTCTCACCGTAGCTATTGATTATCTTCTGAATTTCCTGGGTCTGTCTTCATTTCACCCTTTTCATTCTTTAGTAAATGAATTTGAGGGTTTTTTTTCCCCTCTTGTTTTGAGTTTAGCTTGGGGTTTATCAATTTTAATATATGTTTCAAACAAGCAAGTTTTTTTATTCATTAATACCTTGTGTTGTTTTCTTCATCTGGATTGAATTAATTTCTTCTCTAAACTTTATAATCTTGTCCCGTCTATGAGCTTCAGGTTTGGTTTGTACTTCCTTTTCTTGATGCTTGAGGTGTAACATTAGTGCATTTTTATTCATTCAGTTTTCATAATTTGTGAGTTCACAGCTATAAGTGTCCTTCTTACAATTGCTGTAAAGATAAGAAACTAGCATCTTGAAGAAGTGAAGAACAATAAACGAAGCTTAGGGTGAGTTGTAATATCTTACTTGGGGATTTCAGAAAACTAGGATTTAAAAATGTGGTAATAGCTTATCCTGATTGATGTCTCTGCCCTTACTTGAGACATTAGTGATTATCTCCTCTCCTCCCTGTATTCCTTCTATTGTATGACCTAAATAAAATGAACATGATTCTCAGGTTCTGGGCTGACTTGGAGAGAGACAGAACTCAGTGAGTCCTCTGAGCTAGGTTCATCGGGTCTTCTTGTTTCTTTCAGCACCAACACACAACCAAGAACAAGTGGTATGCAGCACGGGGTATGGAACACAACCAGGGGTAGCTTATGGGAGGCCTAACTTTGTGGGAAAAGTACACCCAGAGTAGGCGAAACCACCGGTAATAGTTCACAGTAATGGGAAACTCCAATTCAATAGAAAAAGAGTATGTCCATCTTATAGACACATTACTCAAAGGAGTAGGGGTAAAGGAGAACCCAAAGAGTTTCAAATAATTATTTTTCCTTATAAACAGACATTGTTGTTGGTTTTAGCCTAAGGGAAAGACTGCCATAAACATAAAAATTTGGAAACAGGTTATGAAAGCTCTGCACAGAGCACATCAGCAAGAAGAACCTATTCCTTTAAGTGTGTGATCATTGTGTAACCTTATTTCTGTGGCTTTGGAGCCCCAGCAGCCTGACTCTGAGGAATTGAGTCTGAAGCCGATTCCTCAAACTCAGGAAGGCAGTCTTAAAAGGAATTCAATTGATGAGGACACTAGGCAACATGAAAGCAGTACCACATCTCTTAAATTGTCCTTGTTGGGTAAAGAATCTAAATCAAAAATCAGAAAGTAAAACAAACATTTCTGGCTCTTCAACCACTGTCCTCTGATTCAGAGGACTTTTCAGATGATCAGTGGAGTGGGTTGGAGAAAGAGGCGAATAACCGGGCGTTACGCCATGTAGAACGTTTGATACAGTTGATATCCAAATTGGTGAAGCGATTGGATGTTTCAAGTCCACCTTCCATGCTTGCTAAAACTCAAACTTTGCCTCATCCCCCAACTATTCCCTCAGCTCCTCCATATGAGCATAAGCAACCTAACTTGGCTGTTGGACCCAGTGGTGCAGTGACTCTAGGTATATTACAAAGAAGAAACCAGGGAGACCCAGAGGCTTACAAAACTCCACTGGGAGTTTGCCCTGTTGTGCTTCAACAGCAAACTCCAAATGGGCAACACTCAAATGGTTATGTACAGTGGGATTATCGACCTTTGTCTTTTCAGAAAATCAAAGAATTGAAGCAAGCTGTTCTGTCATATGGAATGCAATCTAATTGTGTTGTTGACCTCTTACAAGGATTGGTAGATGAACATAGGTTTATTCCTCATGATTGGGAAGTATTGTGCCATACTATTTTGGAAACGGGACAATTTCTTTAATTCCATGCCTGGTGCAAAGATGAGGCAGAAACTCAGGATAGGATAAACAGTGGTCAAAATATGCCTGTTGCTATGACAGCAGACCATCTTACTGGCTCACGTGCTTGGTTCGGTATAACAGCTCAACTTCAGTATGATGATATGGCCATTGTTCAGAAACGTTTATGTTGTCCCAGAGCATGGGAAAAGATTCAAAAACTGGGAGAAGCTCAAAAGTCTTTTACTAAAGTAACACAGTCTCAAAATGAGCCCTTTGTTGATTTTCTCTCTCAACTCAAGGAGGCAATTGATAAAACAGTCAGACAACTTGATCTTCGGGATATGTTGTTACAAAATTTGTCTTTTGAAAATGCTAACTCACAATGTCAAAAGGTCATATGTTCCTTAAAGGCTCAGGGTGCTTCATCAGAGGAATATATTAAGGCTTGCACAGACATTGGTTCTGAGCCTTATAAAGCTAATTTATTGGCCACCACTTTACAAACTTCATACAAAACAAAATCTCACAAAATGTTTTAATTGTGGCAAAGTATGGCATATGAAAAAGGAATGTAAAAAGGAAAAGAAAAGGTGTAAAGATAGATCTCACCAACCAGGGCTGTGTCCAAAATGTAAAAGGGGAAAAAAAATGGGCAAATGAATATCGCTCCAAATTTGATAAAAATGGAAAACATTTACAACAGCAAGAAAACTGGACAATGTGCCTTTTTCCTCGGGGCCCATAGGTAAACAATACGGGGTAATAGCAGTTTCCTTTAAACAACCCCATAATCAAACAAAACTAAGGTTCTCAGATCTTATTCATGCCACACCAGGAAGCACAGCCTTAGAGATTGTAGCTATAGAAAATCAGTTTTTACACCCCGCTTATGAAGTATATAAAATTCGTACTAACATTTTTGGTCCCATACACAAAAATACTGTTTTGTTTTTTTTTTTTAGTTTTTATTTTAAAGAGTAAAAATAGCAGAAACAAAAATAGGAAAACAGTAACAATCAAGAGTACATATAGTGCAGAAGTTTCAAAGCAAGAAAAATTTAACAATGGTTGTATTACATATTTTCATCATCAGATCTGTTTAGATTAATAGATAGACATGTACGATTAATCAAACAAACAAACAAACAAACAATAAATAAATAAATAAATATTGGGTGGCACCAGGAATCAATCTCGTAACCTTGCATTTCCTGCATCCCCAAACCCTATAAATTTTTTTATTATTATTATTTTTTTAGAAGAGTTACTTAAATATAAAATGTATTTGGAAGAGCTAAAAAAAAAATCTGAGGTATATTGCAAGTGTGAATGTTTAATCGGTTGGTTTAATTATTGGGAAAAGTAGCCTTACTAGCAAAGGTGTCTTTGTACAATTAGGAGTCATAGATAGTGATTATGAAGGAGAAATTCTTGTGATGATGTCTACCTCTGTACCCTTTCACACAGCAAGCAAACAGAGGGTTGCTCAGTTACTGCTGCTGCCTTATGTAAAAGGCAACAGCATGCCAGGGAAAAGAAAAGGAGATTCAGAAGCACTGATTTTTCATTATGGTGGCAGACACTTCCGAGACAAAGACCCCAGTTATTTATAACTATTCAAGGCTTGGTTTTTAAAGAGTTAGCAGACACTGGAGCTGATGTTTCTATTATACCCTCCAACGAGTGGTCTTGTCAGTGGCCTAAGATGCCTGCTTTTGTCACATTTGCAGGAATAGGAACCATGACTAATATTCAACAAAGTCAAAATATGTAGATCTGCATTGGGCCAGATGGCCAGAGAGGAAATTTACAACCCTATGTGGCAGACATTGTGATAAACTTATGGGGACAAGATCTGCTTTCTCAGTGTGGGACTACTTTACAGATCCCTGTGATTTCCCAGGAGATAAACACCCTTGCCTTAAATTCAAATTTACAGTAATGGCCATTGCTCCGAGCCTCGCCCTCCCCGTTAAGTGGTTAACAAAACAGCCTATTTGGGTGGAACAATGACCTTTGACAAAAGAGAAGCTTTCAGCTCTTGAAAAAATAATACAAGAGTTATTAAATGAGGGCAAAATAGAAAGCTCAACTAGTCCCTGGAATTCCCCAGTATTTGTTACTAAAAAGAAGTCAGGAAAATGGAGACTAATTACAGATTTAAGAAAAATTACTGCTGTTATTCAACAGTTTTTTACATCATGGCCTGCCACAACCTAGCATAATTTCCAAGGATTTTTTTTTAACCATTGTTGATTTAAAGGACTGTTTTATACTATTACCCCTCAGGCACAAGATAGATAAAAGTTTGCTTTTACGATCACCTCCTTAAATAATAACAAAACTACTCCCAGGTATCAATGGAAAGTTTTGCCTCAAGGCATGCTAAATAATCCAACACTTTGTCAATTTTATGTGAACCAACCTCTAGAAGAGTTAAGATGTTTATTTCCTTCAACATTAATTTTAGACTGTATGGATGATTTACTGTTTGCCTATTCTGACAAAAATAAATTGAAACAATTTATTACTAAGACTGAGTCAGTTTTAAGAGAATATGGATTAATTATAGCCCAAGAAAAAATACAAGAACAACCACCCTTTGAGTACTTAGGTAATAAATTAGATCAAACTCATGTCTGTCCTCAAAAGGTTGAATTACAGTTAGATTGCCTACATACTCTAAATGATTTTCAAAAATGGCTGGGAGACATTAATTGGCTTAGACCTTCCTTAGGAATTCCAACATATGCCCTGAAAAACTTATTTCTTACATTACAAGGGGACCCTGCCTTAGATAGTCCCTGTTCTTAAAGTAATTTAGCAGAAAAGAAACTTTTACACGTTGAACAAATTATGCAAACTGCTTATTTGGATAGAATTAATCCTAATCAACCGGTTGTACTAGTTGTATTTCCATTACAACACTCACATACTGCGATCTTTTGGCAGGATGATGGTATTTAAGAAAGGTTATTTTTGCCTAATAAAGAGCAGAAAATGTTATCCACTTATCTAGATAAAATTTGTAGAATTATTACTAAAGGTAGATTAAGACTTCTCTATCTTCTTGGCACAGATCCCAAAGAAATTATAGTGCCACTTACTCAACAAGAAATCCTATGTGAATACAAACTTTCAAATGAATGGCAACTTGCTTTACAAGACGTTTTGGGTGACATTCACAACAATTTCCCCAAAAATAAATGCCTCCAATTTCTTAAAAGAACCCAATGGATATTACCTTCTATTGTTAAAACTAAACCTATTCCTAAAGCAGATACATTTTTTACTGACTCCAATAAACTTGGCATTGAAGGTTATATGGTCCTAAAACTAAAACTGAACAAATCCCTTTTTGCTCAGTTCCAAAGGCAAAGTTAGCTGCCATTATTATGTTACTTCAAGATTGCGCTGACCCATTAACTCTTGTAACTGGTTGCCAATATGCTGAACATACAATAAAAGAAATAGAAACTGCTGCCATAATTGCAGATGGTTCAGAATTCATACAGTTACTTTCTGTGCTGCAACTTCTTATCAGAAATAGAAATCAACCTCTTTTCATTACGCATATTAGAGCTCATACTGCATTGTCTGGCCCTATGTCAGCAGGAAATGAACAGATAGATCGGTTACTTATAGGTAACGTTGAAGCTGCCATCGATTTCCATGCTTTCACTCATACAAATAAACAAGGACTTATCCATAAACTTAATATCACACACAAAGAGGCAAAACATACCTTAAACTCTTGCTTACAATGCAGTGTTCTACAAGGCCATCACTTTCCTCAAGGAGTAAATGCAAGAGGAAATGCAGCCAATCAGCTGTGGCAGATGGATGTCACTCATATTCCTTCCTTTGAAAAATTACAATATGTTCACATGTCCATAGACATATTTTCCGGTTTTTGATGGGCTACCCTTTACCCAGTGAAAAGTGTCAATATGTCATACAAAGTTTGTTAGAAGCATTTAATATAATGGGAGTCCCACATCAGATTAAAACTGATAATACATCTGCCTATCTTGGTAGAGTTTTCAAAAACTTTTCTAACATTGGAACATTAATCATATTATAGGTATTGCCTATAACCCTCAAGCCAAGTAATTATAGAATGAGCCAATAGAAGTTTAAAAGAGATGCTTATTAAACGAAAAAGGGGGAATGGTATGGGAATACTTATGAATACACTGAGGTTAGTAATACAAAAAGTTTTATTCACATTAAATTTCTTAAATCGGCTGCCAGATGGATCTTCTGTGGCAGACCATCATTGGAAAAGGGAGTGTTCTTTGCAACAGCCTGTTTTCTTTCTAAATGATATTGATCAATGGGTTCCAGGAGTTATTCAGAGATGGGGAAGAGGTTTTCCTTGTGTTATTACACATACAAGAGAAGTATTTTGGATACCAGCTGGAGAAATAAAACCTAGAAAATGAGTAAGTGTAAACATTCTGAAACTAAATGTCCAACTCATGAAAAAAAACACACTTAATACTTTATAGGACACTAAGAAATTAAAGTTCTATAACTGGGACTGGGAGAAAACCAGGGAGAGAAAACAAAAGAGATTAAAAAATGGCTGCCTTGTTGCGGTCTCAAAAATAAATTCAAAGGTCTGATTCTGTTGGTTCCAAAAAGAGCCCAACGATGATAAAGTTCACCTGCTATGGCTGTTGGAAGCCAGGCCAAAATAAGAGTGGCTGCCTCAGGATCCCACAAACCATGCCCTGACTGCCAAAGCAGTTGCTTAGAAGCGAGGATGTACTCTGAGGCAAAGGCTCCAGAGCTCAGACTCAGCTTCCCAGATGTCCAGTAGGACTAAAGGGCACTGGGCCTGCGTGATCCCTCTGGCTGGACAGTCTCTGTCATCCCCAAGGAGGAGCCCTGAGAAAACATGACCAAAAGAAAACCCAGCCTATTGCTGGACAATGGCAGAGATCTCTTTGTTTTTCTCTAACCCTGATTTCCCTTTCAGTCATCATTTCTCAAAAGAAACAGACTTTAGAAGACATCTTGCTTTAGCTTTAACTGATATAGGTTGGTTATTAATCCAATTTACACTACGACTAGTTTTTACAAATATATATTACAAGTTTGAGTTCAAAAATATGAAAATAAAACTAGTTTGTAGATGTCACTGTTCTCTCACAACTTGTCCATTACTATTGTTAAAAATCATTTTAGCCATATTAATAATTATTCCACTGATATTAATTGTCCCATCTATGTTTAATAATTTCTTTGGCTTTATCTTCTCCAGATTTAAAGTGATTCCACCTACCCAAGATAAAAATGCCTGGCATTTCTTGTGGGTCTTTAGGTAGAACCTCTGGAGAGTATCTCTGAGTGCCGATTCCCAGCTACGGGCCCTTTCAACCTGAAGAAGCCAGAGCGGTCATCGCCTATATTTCCCTCACGGCAGTTGAGGTTACTTCTTCAGAGAGGCTAACATTGCAGACATTTGAGTTAGATGAAAATATTATAGGCAGACAAGGCTAGGCCCTCAGAGGAGATAACACAGAAGGCAAGATGTTTAGTAAGTATAGGAAGGGACGAATGCTCCTGCTATGGTCCGGACCTAAACATCAAAGGTCAAACAAATGATCATCACCTGAAGAGGGCCAGAAGCACATGTCATTTGGAGTCATCCACTTTACTGTTATTTCTGGTAAATATATGGAAAATGTATAGTAAATAATAACACCGACGTAAAGGAAGAAAAAGGGGACTTTTTCTTCTCCAAGGAAAGGACTTTAAAGGTATAGCTACTAATAGGATGTTTCCACTACCAGATCCGCCATCCTGCCAGAATACCAATGTTGCTTATCTTAATGATTAGGATACATTGGGAAATCTGTAAGAGGAGAGGCATCCCAGGAATACTTCCAATGGAAGGATCAGATTGGAGTTCTGTGAAGTTCTATTAGAGCTCTATGAAGCTCTATTGGAGCTTTATGGCTCTGCCTGGATGGCAGAAGGAAAGAAATTAAGATGGAAATACATCATCTTTTAAAGGAAACACAACTCGTTTTTCTCAGTTTTAATTTTTCTAGAGATAACATCTATATTCTCCGGACAAGGACCAGAATTTTACTTCTACTAAAACTATACCACCCATGGCAAGACTCTCCTTCCATGATACTGTTCCAATGCTTACTGGAGATGTTAAAGAAGACAACAAAAGGCAAGCTTGAACTCATGATAAGCCTTCACATCCACAGCTGCTACAGTGAAAGAAACATTGAGCCAAGGTGTACTGTTCATTTTGTGCAGCAATGGCACAAGGATTTAAAACAGTTATGGAATTTTCAAAGACACACAGACTCAGAGTTGAATACTAAGATAAGTGATTTAAAACAAGCTATTGTTATGTTGAGAGGACAAACTGTTATTCTACAATGTCAACCTTGTTTAAAATGCGGTTGGAATACTTCTTCATTTTGTATAACTCTAATCTCATGGAACCAAACTCGATCGTTACAAAGAATCTCTCATGGCATTGAAAACTTTGATCCTTTTCATGTTATCTCATGGTTCAGTGGAAATGTAGTAAGAGATTTGTGTATATTGTATCTGTACTATTTGTATATCCTGTTGAGTTTAGTAATGAGGACAGATCCAGCAATAAGCTATGGATGAAACTATGCAGTCCTCACCCTAGCGCTACAAAAAATTATTTTTCAAGCATTTAATAGTAAAAGTGGGGTACATGTAAAGATATAAACTAGCATCTTAAAGAAGCTAAATAAAGATTAGGGTGGGTTGTAATCTGTTACTTGAGGATTTCAGAAAACCAGGACTTGGAAAGTCAGTAATAGCTTTTCCTGATTGATGTCTCTGCCCTTACTTGAGATGTTGGTGATTATCTCCTCTCCTCCATGTAATCCTTCTACTGTATGACCTAAATAAAAAGAACATGCTTCTGAGGTTCTGGGCTCACTTTGAGAGAGACAGATCTCAGTGAGTCCTCTCAGCTAACTTCCTCAGGTCGTGTTGTTTCTTTCGGCACTGACACACAATCTATAACAATTGCTTTGATTGAGTTTTATAAATTCTGATGAATTGTACTTTATCACTGAACTATAGATATTATTTAATTTTTGTTTAACTTAATCTGTATCCCATTGTTTACTCTGGAAGGTGTTATTTAATTTCCTTTTATTTATGAAGTTTTTGAGATTTCTTCTGTCATATTCCCAGTTTCATTGCACTGTAGTCAAATATTATGCATGAGATAATTTCTGTTGTCTTCATATACTTAAACATGTCTTATAGACTAATATGTGGTGTATTTTAGAAAAACGAACCATATTCAGCTGCGAAGAATGTGTTCAGATTTGGTTGGGTGGATCACTCTGTGTATGTCGAGCAAATCCATTTGTTCCAAGTTCTGATATAGTTCTACTACTTCTCTGCAAATTTTTTGATGGCTGGACCTATCTTTTTGGCATAACAGTGTGTTAAGTTCTCCTGATAAGAATATGGTATTCGATATCAGATTTTTCATGTCCATGATGATTTGCCTTATTTGGGTGCCTCCGTGTGCGGTGCATATATGTTTTGAGCGTTATCTTATTCTCTTTGAGTTTTTGCCTAACTAGTATGTAGTGGCCATCTTTATTTCTTTCAATCATTCTTGGTCTTGAAGTTCAGACTATGTGTCAAAAGGATTTCTACCCTTACTTTTCTTTGTGGTGCTGGTAATGGAGCATTGTTTTCCATCCTTTGAATTTCAGCTTATGAATTTTTTATGAGTTAAGTATGTTTCTTGTGCACAGCATATTGTTGGATTTTGTTTCCTAGTCCATTCTCCCATTCTTTTTCTTTTAGCTCTTTAAATGTATTCTTTTTAATTGATGTCTATAATTGAGATATATTGACTTATGACTGACATCATATATGCCGGCTTTGGCATACCACTTTTTCTTCTTTTAAATTTTTTATTACTTTTAATGAGAAATAATGAGAAAATTTCAAAACCTGTATATAAATGATATAATGCATATTGTTGTCCTCATAGTTGTCACTTAGAGCAGGAGATGCACAAGTGATAATTTTTCTAATCGGTATTGGTACAATAATTTCTTCTCACTGAACTAAGAGAAAGTAGCTGTATACATAGTTTAATATTCCATAGTCATGGTGGGTTATTGGCAGAACTGGCAATGTCAGATGCTGTTAATTTAAAACTTGTACAGCTCATTCTACTACTCTAACTTTTCTTTTAGATTGTGTGCTGCTTCTAATGTAATTTCAGTTATACTTATATGCTCTCTCAAGTAAATGGTTGTTTTACAAGAGAACAAAAAAGAATGTTAAAAGAGAGTAAGAGACAAGGGAAAGTGCCATAGGATTGACCAGTTACAATTTGGTGTATGCTTAGACTTCTTAATTTCTGTGTAAAAATATGTAACTGTTTTTACAACATTCTGTAGGGATTTATTAGAATATCAATAATTGATGGAAAAATAGATTCAAATTTAAACATATCCCTTTTTCTGCTGTGGGTTCTTTCTGTTCTCATTCATGGAGCTCTGCTCATTTTGGGCCCTCTGTAGAATGTCTTTTAGTAATCTGTGTAGGGTTGACTTTTTCACTTGAAATTCTTTAGTTGTTCTTTGTCATGGAAATATTTCACTTATCCATCAGACTTGAAAGAGTTTTGCTTGGTCTAGCACTCTGAGCTGGAATTTGATTTCATGGGGTACTTGAAGTACTCTACACTATGCTCTTCTTGAACTGATGGTTTGTAGGGAGAAATCTGCCATCATTCTCATGCATTTTCCATTAAAAGCGTTTTGTTTATTTTATCTAGCATCTTTTATTATATTGTACTTGTGCTGGATTTCTCAGATCTTGATTATTATCAGTCTGCTTGTGTTTTTATTTGTGTTGTTGTTATTTGAAGTTCTATATGCTTGAACACCTGAATGTCAGATGGTTTCCCAGTATTTGGGAAGTTTTCTGCTGTTACTTCTGTCCATATTCTTTCTGTATCATTTGTATTGACTCCTTTCTCACTGATACTTATTAGTCTCATGTTTTTCTTTGCATCATCCTGTAGATGTTGAATTGTAATTCCTGCATCCTTGTTGTTTTTCGGAGACCTTTTCTTACCCTTTAACTAGCTGTGATACTTTCTTAAAGAT
>PVKN010003084.1:0-39039 GCA_004027915.1 Capromys pilorides
TTCTAAAATAATTACAAATTTTTTTAAAGGTGTGGTGATATATCTTGGTGTGAAGGCCCTGGCTTTAAGCCCCAGTAGCTCAAAACAAGAGCATTTAGTAATACTTTATATATTCTACATTATTTTATATATATAAAAATATATATATATATATTATATAAAATTGTACATCCTATTACTAACAATTATAATTATAGTTTTAAAAAGTCATGTAGGGATAAAAGACTGAAAAAATTTCATCAAAAGCTGGAGTTACAGGTCAGTAGTAAAACACTAGGCCCCATGTTCTGTCTTCGGCCCTAGAAAAGAAATTATTAAAATGCTAATAACACTGAGTAAATAAAAATAGCATAAGTGGGAAGAGATGGTGTTGTTTTTTCTTTGTTTTGTCTTAAAGGATAGCTTAAAATTACTTTGTGAACTGTATGGACGTGTCCTTTTAAGTAGAGAACATAGCGATTTCCTGTATTTGACAAGGGAGAAAATAGGCACAAAAAAAGTGATGTTGACAAAAGCTTCTGGGAAGTTAGTAAAGGAGATAGGCCTAAAATTTGGGTCTGTGGGCACCTGGCTATGGCTTTTTATTTGGTCTGTTGGTCGGGTTTTATTTTTGTTTTGGGATGAGATCCTGCTGGGTTGCCCAGGCTGCCCTTCAACTCCTGAGTTCAATCAGCCTCCTTCCCATAGCCTGCCACACTAGGCTGTAACCTGTATAATTTTGCTTGTTTTGTTGTTTTGAGGGACCAGCCAAATAACTCCAAGGATTAAAGTGCTTGCAAGTAGGCGCAGGGGCTAAGGGTCTGATCTGCAGGCCTGCTAGGCCTGCCCCTGCGGTGTGCTGCCCCAGCTTTGAGATATAGGGTCTTGTGTGGTTCAGGCTGGCCATGAACTCACTATGTGCTGTGGGTACTACTATACTTGTGGCAGTCCTCTTGCCTCAGCCTCTGAGTGTTAGGATTATAAGCGTAGTGCTTAGTTTGTCTTTAAAGAACACATTTATGAGCAGTAGAATCTGTTTGTTTGAATAACCAACTTTGCTTAAGCAGGGAAGCCATTCTCCCTACTTAGGGGTATATATGTATTTAATTAACTTAATTACCAAACCAAACTGTTTCTTACTGTGATAAAATAGAAGTGTGAGATGAAATACTTATATATATAAGTGTTTAGAAAAGGTGTCATGTCTGCATCTTGTACTCTGAACAACTACTATGAGAACAACAATATGTATTATATCAATTATTGTGGCTGTCCTACTAACATGTTTTGAAACTGTCTCATTGTTATTTCTTATTAAAAGTAAAAAAAAAAAAAAAAAGATAATACAGAAGTGACCTTTAGCCTAGGCTCCCTCTGAATTTATTTCTCAGGAATTCATTCCTGCTTTTAAATATTCCAGTAGACAGGAGTGTTAAGCTTTTACAAATTTATTACAGTCAAAAAGAAAAAAAATCAGGTGTGGTGGCACATGCCTGTGAGCTCAGGTCTCAGAGCAGGAGGATGATCGCTGCAAGTTCAAGACCAGTTAGGGCTACATAATGGATTCAAGGCTAGCGTGAACGCATAGTGAGACCCTGTCTTCAAAAACAAAAACAAAAAGAAAGAGAAAACAAACAAAAAATATTCTAATAAAGGATACATTGCTATTAATTCCCCTCAGAAGTATGTCCCCTTGCTTATCTTCCCCTTTTTTTGTTGGCACTGGGTACTGACCCATAGACCATTACACTGAGCTGTATCCCTTGCCCTTTTTATTTTGAAACAAAGTCTCACTAAGTCGAATATGTTGTTGCCAGGCTGGGCTTAAACTTGTAGTTCTCCTGCCTCAGCCTCCTGGAGAACTGGGATTATATAGCATGTGCCACCACACCTGGCTATTCCACTTTCCAAAGCAGTTCTTAAGTGTCTCTACAGCATGTGAATGCTCCCTACCACCAGAGTGCTGTCCCATGGAAAGGGAGGCACCTAAAAATATTATGGTGCATCCTCATTAACCCTGTTCACGGGATCCAGATCTGACACTGCTCAATGCATGGCTCCTTCCCATAGACAAAATGACCATGAACAGTAAGCCCTTGAGTTGTTCCAAACAGCAAGGTAGCCATGGCAGCTGAAGACACTCTTATGTGGCTTCCAGAACTGCTTCAGAAATGACAGGAAGGGTGCCTTAGCATCAGAGCAAGGAATGTTTTGAGGGAACTGCATGGCCATTGGCCATGTGTCTTTTACTGTATTATATATAGATTTGTTTAAACACACCACAGTTTTCAATCACACCTCCTCTGTGTTTGTTGAATAATCTGTGTATCATTCATTTGCATGTGGTCCCCGGGCAGTTTCTTGTGTAGAGACTGACTTAGGTAGATGTCTGCTTAAAGAAAGGTGTTAAATCAGAGTTGAGAAGTTTGTTTTTAGGGTTCACAACTCCTCTTGTCTTTTTTCTTTTCTTTTTTAAAGAATATTGCTCTGCCAATTTTTCCCCTGCCTCCCTTCAAAATTTTTTGACTGGAAAGCATTTTTCAAATGTATTAATAAGGCTTTTAGATCTGTGTTTGGGGTATCTAGCCATTAAGTTTTGAATAGATGTCACAAAATTAAAGAGCTACGAAGAGCTATGAAATAAAAATTCAAGACAGTTATAAACATTTAAGAGACAGAATTATATCTATATTCAAGGCATATATTGAGTTACAGTGTAAACATTTAAGAGCTACAAAGGGCCATGATGTAAATGCTGCTTTTTCTCTCCTCGGTCCTTCTCCCATCCTCTGTAGAGAGTAGGGATAGCAGTTTCTTGTGGAGTTTTCCGATCCATTTTACACCCAGTTGTATAACTAGCCCCAGGTGCTGGGACATCTAGGAGAGTATAGGCTCCAGTCAGTTGGTGTTTAAGAAAAACCACTGAGCTGCATTTATGTGGCTGTGACAGGTACATCCTCTGGATGAATGTGGGCAACAGTGTTTTTTTGCTGAGATTATAAGTCCCGGAATTACTGGGTGTGGTGACACATGCCTGTAATCTCAGAGGAGATTGAGGCAGGAAGATCAGAAATTCAAGGCTAGCATGGGCAATTTAATGACTTTATTTAGAGGAATGGTCTCAACTGAAAGAAAATAAGGGCTAGGGATGTAGCGCTCAGTATAACTGTCGTGGGTTCAATCCCCAACGTCAAAAATAGATAAGGATGAAACCCTGGACTTATTTGTGGTAAGTGGAGAGTTGCGCCTATCTGGGAAGAAGAGCAGACCACATGCTCTGGCCTTAAGATCTCATCGGGCTCTTCCTTGTGGCTCGCAGGTGAACAGTCTGCATGTGGCTGACCCTGTGGAGGCCGTGCTGCAGCTGCAGGACTGCAGTGTCTTCATCAAGATCATTAACAGCATGTGAGTATGCAGCCCCTTGTGGCCGCCCTGTGGACGCTTCTTGGGAAGGTGTCCTGTGTCTCCTGGCCTCCTGGGATGCTGGAATCCTGGGCAGGCCCAGAAGCCAGCACATGTTGATTGACCTCATCTGACAGTTTTCTTGGCAGGGTAGGGTTCAGTCTTGTCCCATCTGAAGGCTGCCTCACTCTATTTATTTTGTCTTTTTGAGACAGGGTCACGCTATGCAGTTCAGGCTGGTCTCGAACTCACATCGATCCTCCTACCTCAGCCTCCCAAGTGCTGGGATTACGGGCATGTGCCACCATGTCCAGCTGGCTGCCTCACTCTTGATGGCTGCCTCACTTTGGTGCCTCATGGTCTCCAGCACCCCCACCCTCCAACCTCTTGTCACTACAGGAGTCTTCTGCTTTGTCTTTTCTCGACACATTTCTAGTCTTTCTCCTAAGCCCTTTCTGTGTAACCTCCAGGGCCTGGAGTAAAAAAGGGGAAGCTCACAAATGCAGTCAGGCTGGGGCCCTTCCTAGGCTATTCCGTGTCTAGGCTTTTTACTTGCCCCTTTAATGTGTTTTGTGAGGTTGATGAGAGCTTGATAAGCCTGCTGTGTCTCGCAGCCAGGATTCTAGTTCGGCCTCTTATTTGATTTCTGTGTGTTTAGCACACATTCCCTTTGCGTGTCGCTAATCTGGAAATTGGCAATCAGTTGCCTTCTTGTATCACACCTCTCTGGGTCAAAGCAAAGATCAGTCAAACCAGAAATAATTTTGTGATTTTGTATAGTTCCTCAGACTTCAGAAACTGAAAAAGGCAATACTGACTTTCTTCATCTCTTTGTCCTGTGTCCAGTCATAAAATAACGAAGTAAGGGACTAGTAATAGACTCCCTCTTTTTCTTCTTCCTCTTCTTCTTCCCCCTCTTCCTACTCTTCCTCCTCTTCTTTTTCCCTTTTCCTTTTTAAAAAACATTTTTTTTTTTTTTTTGGTAAGGCGTGGTAGATCCTGAGCCTTATGGCAAGGTAGACCTAAGGTATCAAAGGTGTGTGCTGTCCATGGCAGTTAGAAACAGTGGTAAGTGGGTATTCACATCTCTCTGAGGCCTTTGTTCACCCATTCCTGGGAGCAACTTGGTGGTGGTAAGAAGATACTAAAAGTGGATATATCAAAGTCTGCAAGTGCCTCTTTCATGTTCCTAGCTGGCTTAGGATATTGATGAGGTTTTAATAAGATTTTGGGTTAGCAGGTGATGATGGTGTTGGCAGTCTCTTTATAGAATTATTTTTAAATTTTTTGTCTTTTCAAGGCAGTCTCACTATATACAGTTCAGGCTGATCTTGAACTCATTTTTTGTTGCATGCTGGTCTTGAATTCATGCCAACCTCCTGCCTCAACTTTTCCAATGCTGGCATTACAGGGGTGTGCCACCACACCAGTTTCTTTTTAGTTTATAGTACATAATGATTATATTCATCATGCACAGTCGGTACATGTCCATAATACATTTTTTACATCCACTCCCACATTTGACATCTTCTATCAGCAAAGACCAGCAGGACTCAGTTGCTCAAGACAGATAAGCCCAACACTTGTATGTAGTCAGGCTCACCTCAGATTTCCTGTATCTCACAGGCCAGCCTCAAACTCTCAGCAGTCCTCCTGCCTCAGCTTCTGAGTGCTGAGGTTGCCCATGCCACCTGCTTGTATCTTTTGAAATGTGTGGTGATAACAGGGTGTCTTCCAGGGCTTTAAAAAACGTGGGTGGCAGTGACGAGCATGAAGCTGTAGTGCTCCTGAGGGAACCACTGTTCTTACTTTCATTTTGTTCCAGGCACTGTCTGTCCCAGTTGTGCAGGTAGCGCATCTCAGCGTCACCTTGGATTTCTCCCTCCATGGTACTGATTTGTAATAGATCACTGTCCTTCCCACCTGTCCTGAGAAGACTTCCGCCTCATTCTGACACCAGGCCCGCATGGCCTCATTCTTTTCTAATCTGCCCTCATTCCCATCCATTCCTGTGGACTTGATCTCGAGAGTCTTTCTCAAGCCCTGTTTTCCCTGTGACACTTCATTGACTCTTCAAACCTCAGTTATTCTTCATTAATGGTACAGTTAAATCTAACATCTTTAACCTGGTGTTCAAGATCTTTTATCTCAGGTTTGTTTCCTCACACCAGTCTTGCTTTCTGCTTCTCTCTTTCTACTCATTGCTACCTCATTCCATTATTTTGATCCTATAGAAATTCTTAAGTCCTGACTTAAGAATTGCATCACTGTGGTGCTGCTTAAATTGTTTTCCTTGTTGCCAGTTAGCTGATAATTGAATCTAAGCCCAATTAGCGTAAGGCTTTTTTTTTCTTTTTTGCAAGATGCTTCATACATGGGGATGTGTACCACCGTCAAATCAATGATTTGCTAAAACCCTGATGAAGTTGTAGATCCTAGTGCCTATCAGTGGCTGGTGAAACCATTAGTTTGGCAGTATCTAGCTCATTGTTCAGGTCTTTTTGAGACAGTGTCACTATGCAATTCTGACTGGCCTTGAACTCTAAGAGATCCTTCTGCCTCAGGCTCCTCATTACAAGGATTACAGGCATGCGTCACTATGCCAAGCTAACTATTAAATTTTAATATCACTAAAAGAGAAGCAAGGGTGTGGTAGCACGTAACTATTATCCCAGCATTCTGGTTGAGGCAGGAGGATTCGGATTCCTGCATTCAAGCCAGTGTGGACTACATAGCCAGACCCTGTTTCAGAAAACAAAATTAAACTGAAAGTGAAGCAACCAAGTATAACATACCTAAGGACAGCAGCTTTTTTAACTTAAGAATACAGAAAGAGCATTTACTTTTTTTTTTTTTTTTGGTGGGACCAGGGTTCGAACTCACGACCTTGCACTTGCCAGGCAGGCACTTGTGCCACGGAGCTATCTCCCCAGCCTGCATTTACTTTTGAAAAGATAATATTCCTTGGCCTAAAGACAAGAAGAAAGGGATGTGTGTTCTTCTTGAGCCGCGTTAGGTTGATAATGTAGAGGAACATTTGATAGGAAAAGACAACTGCTAAATTCCCAGTTGTCTTCTAGTGTGCTTCCTCAGTCTTAGACTGGGGTGAGACACTTGAAAGTAGGAGCCTTGTCTACATATAAACTCAAACCTAGCCTGAACTACATCGCAGTCTCCTGTCTCAAAAAAAGACAGAGAAGGAGGGAAAGAGACAAGAAAAGTTCACTTTGGCTTAACCCATTTTTTTTTTTTTTCCATTCTTTTAAATTTTCTTTTTTTTTTAAAAAGAAAGTCTGGGTTTCTTTTATTTTTTATTTAAATTTATTTGTTTGCTTGTTTGTTTGTTTCTTTCTTTATTTTATGGCTGGCTCAGCCTGCCCTGGTGGTGGGGCTGGCGCAGCATGTGATGCTGGGGATCGAACCGCAGTCCCTGCAGTTGCCTGAGCTTTCCTAAGCAGGTGCTTTAGACCACTGAACCATCTCGCCAGCCCCTGACATGAAAATTTTCTGATGGAGTGTACTGAGGCAAACAGTCCCTGCATTCCCACCTGTGGGTAGGAAGGGAAGGCTTTGTGCAGGACTTCACAGTTCATGCCTCAAGAGTCTGGCTTCACTTGGAAGCTTTTGTGGGCCTCTAGATGGGGTACAGAGTAAAGGGGAAATTCGTCACTGACTTGGATGCTCCTTGGGCCTGCCAGGATGCCTGTGCTACAGGGAAGTTCCAGAAAGGACCTTCAGACTTAGGGCTCAAGTTCTGAGAAGCGGAGATCCCTTTATTCATTATCTCCAGCTGCGGCTCTACTAGAGAAGCCTGCTTTCTAACTTGAAGTGTAATTTCACCTACTCCAGCAATGGAGCCGTAGTCACCTCTGAACATGAACTGTAGCTAGAGCCCACTGGGGTGGGCCCTGGCTGTGTGAGTGCGCCCCCTGCGCCTCTCTCTCCAATTACATAAGATGAGGCCACCAATCAAGAATGAGTGCCCCTTGGCTCCACCTCTAGGAGCATTTAGCCTTTTGTCTTTAGCCTAATGTGTGAACCCTTTTACCTCAGAGCCTTTTTCCTTCCCGTTCTTTCAGTTCTTGGCTGTTTTCTTGTCCCATGGCTTCTCTGCCATAGCCATGTTTTTCAGGCTTCCTGACTTTCAAGTTGAACCCCTCTAGGCTATTTAATCTAGCTTCCCATTCATCTGTGCTGCCTGTCTCCTCTTGTCCCCCTTGTCCCAGAGATCTTTTATATTTGCAAGTGGGCTGGTCAAGTGCCATCTTTTCCAGAAGTATTCTGTGTCTTGTGTCTCCACCACAGTTCCAGCTGAACATGTGGTTGGCTGGCATGTGATCTCCCAGTTCTTTCCTAGTTATCTGTAAACTTTGAGTGCTAAAGAGAAGGGAAGTAACGTATCACCAAAGAGGCAGAGATCACTGCATACTCTGTCCTAATACCTGTTCTTTTTCTAGCCACAGCACGGAAGAGGGGCAGCAAGTCTTGCAGCAGCCAGTGCCAGAGAGATTGGACTTTGTGTGTGGTTTCCTGCACAGTAAGCACTTTTCTTCACTAGTACCTGGATGTTGGGAGAAAGGTTCAGAGCTTCCTACTCTGGCACCGAAACACAGATAGCTGGTCAGCTTCCCAGGTCCTACACCTGCTGGTGTAGATCGTGTCCCTTCAGTGTTCAAACCACCCTCAGTCAGATCCATGTAAAGCAGAGGGGTTGCTATCTGGTGTCCCTCTTCTTAGCTTTCTGTTCTCACTTTGAGGAGCCAGAGAGAGAAAGATCCATCCTACCCTACCTCCCAAAAAAAAGTGCTCCCCAGATAATTGCTTAGGTCATTGACATAGAAGCACAGGCAGTTTTGGTGAGATCCTGACCCCACTCACTGCCATCTCTTTCTTCACAAAGACTCTTTGTGTGTAGTTTCAAGATAAAAGGAAATTGCTGTTCAGGTTGATGGAGGATTAAGTACGAATGCATTGGAGCTTCTAGCACAGTGCATGTCAGTTCCCCTTGTCTGGTCCAGCCTTGGACTGCAGCATGACCACACTTGACATAGGAAGCTGTCTGCCATCCCCATCTCAACAGAATGAATATAGGGAAGGTGAAAATCCAGTTAGATGAAACAGGTAGTAATTGAGCCTCACTTGTGGCAACCTAAGATCTAGGGATCTCCATTCATTCTGCTCTGACTTGGCTATCGATGTCTGTACCCTTAGTTGGCGTAGGATTCTAGAGCAGTGGTGGCGAACCTATGATGTGTATTGTTTCTCATTTTATTTATTTTGAGACAGGATCTCGTTATCCAGTTTGGGCTGGCCTTGTGCTCACTTTTGTAGCCCACTCAGAGTGATCCTCCTGTCTCAATCCCGAGTGCTGGGATTACAGGTGTGCACTACTATGCCCGGTTCTGTGTTTCTTTTAGGACAAAAATTGTTAATGTATAAGTTGTTTTTACTAAACTAAAACCTCAGTATTCAGGTTTAAATGGAAGGTTGACACTTTGCAAAATTATGTGGACTTGGGTTCCAGTTTGGGCACTAGTCTCTGAAAGGTTCGCAATCACTGGTCTAGAGTGACCCCTGGATTGTTTTAGTGGTGCCAAGTGGGAATTGGTGAGTGGACAGGTGATAGGGGCCTGACCCAGAGCTGAAGTGGCTGGGAGAGGATGCAGGAATAAGGAGCGGGGTCTTCCCGTCCTCTTAGACTAGAGGACTGCTTCTCAGACTCCCGTGTTCTGATGGTCTCAAGTGAGTTCCAGGGACTTCACCCTATTTTCTTTCTTGTTTTTTTTTTTGGCTGGCTGAGTCCTCCCTGAGGGTGGGGCTGGTGTGTATGTGATGCCAGGGATCAGACCTCAGTCCCCTGCACTTGCCTAAGTAGATGCATGCTTATACACTGCTGAGCTGTCTCGTCCGCCCCTCCACCCTATTTTCTACATTGTTGTCATTGCAGAAAATCGAAAACGCCCCTCTTCTACAGAATGCCTTGTGTCTGTGAAGAAGGTGATGGAGGGGTCAGAGCTGGAACTGGCCAAGGTACCTATGGAATACCATACTTGGGGGCTGAGTTGACACAAGGGAGCATGGTGGGTGCGTTATTTCTGGAACTCTTAAAAATTAGAGCAGTATCAGACAGTCACCCCTCTGAGCCAGAACCTAGGGATCCTAAGGGACCATGATCTCCTGACAAAGAAGTTTTCTAAGGCTGGGGATACAGCTCAGTGGCATAAGCACCTGCCTGGCAGGTTGATCCCCAGTACTAAATTCCCAGTATTAAATATAAATAAGTAAGTAAGTAAATAAATAAATGACTATTTCTTTTTTTTTTTTTTTAATTTTTATTTATTTATTTATTTGTTTGCTTGTTGTGTTTGTTTGTTTCTTTATTTATTCATTTTGTGGCTGGCTCAGCCTGCCCTGGTGGTGGCGCTGGCGCAGCATGTGGTGCCGGAGATCGAACTGCAGTCCCCGCAGTTGCCTGAGCCCTCCTAAGCAGGCGCTTTAGACCACTGAACCATCTCGCCGGCCCAATAAATGACTATTTCTACAAATTAAAAAAAAAAGTTTCCTAGATCAGCACCATGAGCTGCAGTGGAGACCTGGCAGCAGTTGGGGCTCATCACATGGTCTTTTTGTGTGTGTATAGCTCTGTTTACTTTTCTTCCTTTGCCTCTGGGGTGCTGGCTTTGCTATATTCTAGGGTTTAGCCATACAGGCATTTCAGCAACTCACTTTTTGCAGTATTCATTGAGTCCTCAGTAAAATACAACGAAGTATTATATCCTGGGGCTGTTATGGATGGTGGCCTGGGACTGCTAGTTCTAGGAGTTTTGGAAGACTCTTCGAAATAGTTCAGAGTTCCCATGAATTGAAACATTGGAAAGAGACACCCTGCTGAGTGACTGCTTCTTATTTGGCTTCTAGGTAATCATGCTGCTCTTATACCACTCTTCCATGAGCTCCCAAAACCTTCGGGATTGGGAACAGTTTGAATATAGGATTCAGGTAAGCTCCGCCTTGCTCCTGGACACAGCCTGAGTGCTCCTCACCCCTTTTCCTTTTCTTTAAATAGTGGATATTCCCTGAGAAGCTTTGGTTGTAGTAATGATAGTCATTTGTTATAGAAAAATCCCCCAAAATATTGAGAAGCACAAAGAAGGAAGTAACACTTGCTAATAACCCCATTCTGAGAGATAACTACTCAGCTTAAAGGGTAGATTCCCAAGACCTTTCTCATGCACATATATTTAATGTGTTTCTAGATGACACGTAGAAATTATTCTGTCCCTATATATCCATGTCTGTGTGTCCGCATTGGTGTGTTTCTCCTTTACTTCATTTATCTCACTCTGCTCCTGAACAAGGCCACCATGGTTAGGTGTAAAAGCTTTCTGTCTGGGTCCCTTCCCTGAAGTCAGGAAGTGAAGTGTGTTGGGACTTGGTCTGATACTGGCTGCACCCTTAGGGAGGCACAGGGGAAGGACCATGTGGGCTGCTGAGTGCTGCGGGTTGGGCTCTGAAGCTGGGCTCTGATAGGAAGAGCAGGATTCAGTGGGCCCTGGGGCTCAGGGAACCTGGGGTGGGCACTGTCGTGATAGAGCTGCTCAGCCCTCTCTTCAGGGCCCCTCTGACAGCGCAGTGGTGTTCCTGTTCTCTCCATGGTACAGGCCGAGTTAGCAGTCATCCTTAAGTTTATGCTGGACCATGAGGATGGGCTGCACCTTACTGAGGATCTAGAGGTCTTCTTGAAGAAAGGTGAGTAGTAGAAACCCTCCTGGGATCCCCTCATCTGGGCAGGGACTGTGGGAGTCCTTATCATAGATGTGTATGTGAATGAGTGTATGTGTGCTGGGGCTTGTCCCTGTCATGAGGCGCAGAGTTGGTGCTCAGGAAGGGTGCAGTGGAGAGTTTGGCTCTTGGGCTGTGTCAGCATCATCTCCATCCCCAACCCCAGAGTGCCCCTTGCTGCCTGGTAGTTCAGCAGATGATCAGTGATGGAGTCCACTGCGAGGCTGACTTTTCTCGCAGACACGCCCCTTTTTTCTTCCCCGTGTGGTTCAAAGGACTGAACCCAGGGCTCTCAAACTGATCTACATTCCCAGCTCTACCCCACCTCCTATCATTTTGGGAGAGGGGCACACTAAGTTGCCTAAGCTAGGCTCAGACTTGTGATACTCCTGTCTCAGCTTCCCAGAGTGCTGAGATTACAGGTGAGGGCCACCATGCCAAGGTCTATTTTGAAATTTTTTTTATTTATTTTGTATTTAGTGCAAGGACTGCAGGGTCTTACTACATAGATTGGACTCAGTGATCCTCCTTTATTCAGCTTCCCAAATTTCTGAGATTACAGGCGTGTGCCTCCATGCCCAGTCTCAGTCACGTCTCAGCAAGCCCTGAAGGCAGGGCTGCCAGAGCAGACCGGTGATTGACCCTCCAACTCCTGCATCTGCCTAAGCACATGCTTTAATCTGCTGAGCTATGTGGTTGGCCCTTGTTTTGAAAATTTAAATTAATTATTATAGATTTATAAGAATATGGTCTTTAGGAAAGGTTTTTCCCATCATGAAGCGCATGTTCTCAGTGGAAAGTGAACACACACACCAGTAAGTGTGATCCGGCATCGGAGGGCAGGGCCTGCAGAGCATCTGGCTGGCAGTACAGCGGAAGAGTGAGCAGGGGCTCAGGTGATGTGACAGGAATCTGGGGAGGGTGAGGCAGATTTGTTGCCAGCTGTTGAATTGTATTCAGGTTTTCAAGACCTTCGGCTGGGGATGTGAGTCCAGTATGCAGGAGAGGGCTCTGGGCCAGACATAGGCTTGTGGCTCATCCTGTCAGTGGCCACTGACACCGTGGGCACAGTGAGCAGAGCAAGGAGGCCCCATCAGAACTCGAGGGGGCCGAGGGAGGTTGCAGAAGGGAGTTCATTGATGAGAGGTGGGAGTATCCCACAGAAGTGATCATGGGAACAAAGAGACGAGGTCTTTGAGGGTGCACAGGCTGTGAAAGGTTCAGACAGAGAGCTCTGCCTGGAACCTGGTGAATCTAACACAAGAGGCTTTTGGGAACTGCAGAGAGATGTGATGCAGGGCTCCCAGCTGCCTCTGCAGTGCAGACTGGAAGGAAAAGCATGGTGCCCAGTCCAGTTACAGAGCATGGATAGTGCTGTCTCTCTGCTCTTTCTCAGTACTGACATTCTGTGAATATGGAAGCCTTGTGCTTGATTGTGCTTAGGGGCCCTGACCTCAGAATACCCAGACACCAGGCTTAAGTTTCTGCCTAATACCCTTCTCTGAAGTTTACATACAAAGTGTCCAAAGAAAGAGTCAGGCAGGTGTGGTGGCTGTCGTGGCACATGCCTGTAATCCCAGCATGTGGCTGACTGAGGCAGGAGGATTATCACAAGTTCAAGGCCAGCCTGAACTACATAGTGGGAACCTGTCCCATAAAACAAAAAGTCCTAAGAGTCACACCTACGGATGCAAGTTCTCATGTGGCATGACAGTGCTAAGATATTCACCCCCTTATTAACTAACGTCTTTCGGGTTGTCTGCTCCTTATCTCTAGTTGCTGTCTCTTCCACCTGTTCCAGTACCTTCTCTGAAGAGCTGTCCCCACCCAGCCACCAGGCCAAGAGGGAGGTTCGCTTCCTAGAGCTACAGAAGGTTGCCTCTTCCAGTGGGAACAAGTATGTCCTGGGCCCTTCCTGGGAGAGACCTCAGCGTCCACTCATGTCCCAATTCCTTACATTCTGGAAGTCAAGCCTCTCACATCTTTGGGGTGTTTGGAGGATGCTGTCCATCTGGGGTTTTCTCATCTGACCCAATACTCATTGGGCAAACTGGTTGGGATCTGTTGTGGGCAGACAACCTCCTTCAAAGGCAGTACCCTGTTTAAGGCAGTCCTTCCTTCAGTGCTGCTCTGCAGAGACAAGGAGAATATGTACCCTCCCCCTCCACGCCCAGCAAAGAAATTAAGGCATGGAGAAGGGAGAAGGAGTTTTCCCCAGGTCCTGTCATGAGGCACGAGATAGCACTGCAGACAGAACCCAGGTACCTGGGCCTCCCGGGCAGTGCTAATGACCATTAACCCCTGTTCCCCATCCTTGGCTATTGCTAGTTGCATCCTATTTTAGGCTCTTACCCTCGCTCCTTGGCCATCTCCTTTCTCAGTTTCCTGTCAGGTTCTCCAGCCTCTCCCATGGGTGACATTCTGCAGACTCCACAGTTCCAGATAAGGCGGCTAAAAAAGCAGCTTGCAGATGAGAGAAGCAATAGAGATGAGCTGGAGCTGGAGCTGGCTGAGCATCGCAAGCTCCTCACTGAGAAGGGTGAGTGCCTGGCTGCTGTGGATAGGAGACGGCATTTGGGGTTTACATCTGGGGAAGCTCTGGGTTTACCCTCCCATACTTCCCCCTAACTGGCCTTGGACCTGAGGGTCAGGCTGACTTCTTGGACGTGCCCATTCCCAAAGCCCTACATCCCCTCCTCTCTGTCCCTGCTCTGCAGTTCTGTGCTGACCCCCTCTCTTCTCCTTCCCACTCTGGGGCAGATGCACAGATATCCATGATGCAACAACGTATCGACCGCCTTGCTCTGCTGAACGAGAAGCAGACAGCTAGCCCTCCGGAGCCCAGGGAGCTTGAGGAGCTGCGAGGCAAGAATGAGAGGTAAGAGCTCTCCCTGCCTTCTTTCCAGCTCCCATCCTCTGGCCCCAGTTAGGGGCTACCTTCCTCACTGTTCCCTTCTGGCAGCCTCACCTTGCGGCTGCATGAGACTCTGAAGCAGTGCCAGGACCTGAAGACAGAGAAGAGCCAGATGGACCGCAAGATCAGCCAGCTTTCTGAGGAGAATGGGGACCTGTCTTTTAAGGTGAGGGACTGGGCCATGCATGGACACCCTCAGGTCTGAGGTGGTCTATAAGGCTCCCCAAGAGAGTTAAGATTTCTGGAACTTGGCTCAGGCTTGAGTTTCTCCAGATACCTAAATACTGAGCCACTTTTCCTCATCCTATAACTGACTGCAGCTGGGGAACTGGACCATAGCCCTAATGTTGATGTGTGGTCCTGAATTAGCAGTGTGGCTCATTGTAGTTGATGGGAGGAAGTGGAAGCACCTGTCCCAGGGCAGCAAGGAGCAGGAAGCACTGGCCATGCCAGTTGTACCCTGAATGACCAAGAATCCCTCTCATGTCTCAGTTGCGGGAGTTTGCCAGTAACCTGCAACAGCTCCAGGGAGCCCTCAACGAACTGAACGAGGAGCACAGCAAGGCTACTCAGGAGTGGGCGGAGAAGCAGGCTCGCCTGGAGAAAGAGCTCAGCACAGCCACACAGGACAAGGTAACTCCGCTGGGGAGCTGGGGTCAGGCTGGAGGATAGCAAGTGAATCCTGGATGCAATAAAGGGAGATAGCTCTCAAGTCAGCTGCAGGTTGGTTGAGACCAGAATATGTGAGTTGAGTTTTCTCATTTGAGGAAATCTATCTGCATAGATTTCATGAGTACTCAAAATGTGAATACTCCAAAATCAGGAACTTCTTGAACATCTTGTTGAAGCTCATAAAGTTTGAGATTTTGGAGCGTTTGAAATTTCAGATTTCCAAATTAGGGATGCCAGACTTGTTGCTGTCTCTAAGAATCCAACTCTGCCACTTGTTGACCATGGAGCACTTCAGCAAGGCACTGAGCATCTGAGTGCCCGTGTCTTGCTGAGTAAATGAAACAGTACTAGTGCCCTCCGAGACCTATAGGTGAGTTAGAAATTCAGAGCTGCACAAAGTTTAGTGCCTTGTCCCTAATCAGAAATGGTGGGGGAAGTAAGCATGGGGCTCGGGTTGCTGCTTGGGAGCTTTTTTTTTTTGAGACAGGGTCTCACTGTGTAGCCCTTGCTGGCCTTGAACTTGTAGTGATCAACCTGCCTTAGCCTCCTAAGTGCTGGAATTAATAGTATGCACTGCCAGGCCCAACTCCAAGGGCTATTTTTATTATTTATTTATTTATTTTATTTTATATATTATTTATTTTCTGTATTTAGGATAGGATCTATAGGGTCTCACTATGTAGATCAGACTTAGAATGATTCTCCTATTTTCAGCCTAACAAGTGCTGGGATTACAGGCGCATATCACCATGCCCAGTCTCCATTGCCATCTCAGCGCACCCCACAGGCAGGGTCAGCACAGCACACTGGGGATTGAACCTGACCACTGCACTCTGCCTAAAGAGGTGCTTTAGTCTGCTGAGCTATCTGGCCAGCCCTCTCCAGGGCTATTTTTAAACTGGTGGTTGTTTGTATAATCTAAGCTTATCTGAGAAACAGAGTGTGGTAAGGAAATTGGAATTAAGTTCTATAGCCTTGGAGAAGTAGGAAGCAGCTCATAGTATGATTTAACTTGATGCAAGAACTAGAAAGTCAGAGGGGCTGGGAAGATGGCTAGTGCCTGCCTGGCAAGTGCAAGGTGGTGAGTTGGAACCCCAGTCCCGCCAAAAAAAAAAAAAAAAAAAAAAAAAACTAGAAAGTCAGGGTCCTTGTAGGTCAAGGTCCATAATTTCTGAGCCTTTTACTTCCCTTTAGGCCAAGGCAAAGACAGATCCTGTTAATAGCGCCATCTTACTATATTTTCGCATTTGTGAGGGCCTGTGTGGTACTCTGACACTTGTTCCACCCTTTTGCATGGGTCTCTCTTGGGTTTACTTCCAGAAATGCCTTGAAGAGAAGAATGAAATTCTTCAGGGAAAACTTTCTCAGCTGGAAGAACGTTTGGCCCAACTGCCGGAGACCCCACCCCGGGGTGAGGTGCTAGGTGATGTCTTACAGGTAGGAATACACGGGGGCTGCCAGAAGACCCGTGTTCCAGGGGTGGTTTCTGTCCCTATTTAGTTCCCAGAGGGTGTGGTAACTGAAGGAATCATTCGGATCCCTGTTTGTCTCTCTTTTGTATCTGTTCCATCAGCTGGAAGCCCTGAAGCAAGAGGCAGCCACTCTTGCTACAAGCAACACCCAGCTCCAAGCCAGGGTGCACACACTAGAGAGTGAGCAAGTTCAGAAGGAAGCCCAGCTGCTGGCGGAGCGGAGCCGCTCTGAGGAAGAAAAGCAGCAACTGGCCAGCGCTATCGCTGACCTGCAGAGCTCCATCTCCAACCTGAGCCAGGCCAAGGAGGAGCTGGAGCAGGCCTCACAGGCCGCGCAGGCTGAAGGTGCCAAGCTGAGTGCCCAGGTGGCCTCTCTGACTGCAGAACTCACCACACTCAATGCTACCCTCCAACAGCAGGATCAAGCACTGACTGACCTAAAGCAGCAGGCCCAGAAGGAGCAGGCCCAGCTTGTACAGAACCTCCAAAAGCAAGAACAGACCTCCCAGGGCCTTCGCCACCAGCTAGAGCAGCTGAGTGACAGCTTGAAACAGAAGGAACAGCAGTTGGAAGAGGCAGCCAGGGAGCTGGAGGACAGCAGGCAGGACCACGCCCAGCAGCTGGCCACTGCTGCCGAGGCACGAGAGACCTCCTTACGGGAGCGGGATGCAGCTTGCCAGCAGCTGGAGACATTGAAGGAGAAGGCTGCCAAGCTGGAGGTTCTGCAGCAGCAACTTCAGGCTGCTAATGAAGCTCAAGACAGTGCCCAGAACTCAGTGACCCAAGCCCAGAGGGAGAATGCAGAGCTGAGCCAAAAAGTGGAGGAGCTCCAAGCCAGCGCCGAGGCAGCCCACCAGGGGCAGCAGGAGGCTCAGGCCCAGGTGGCAGCATTAGAGGCCCAGCTGAAGGCTGAGCAACAGAAAGCAACTGAGAGAGAAAGCGTAGCCCAGGAGAAGGCCCAGCTCCAGGAGCAGCTCTGGACCCTGGAGGAATCCTTAAGGATCACCAAGGGCAGCCTCGAAGAGGAGAAATGCAGAGTTGCAGCTGCCCTGGAAGAGCAGCAGCGCTGTATCTCTGAAATAAAGGCAGAGTCCCAAAGCCTTGCAGAACAGTATAAGCAGGAACAGAAGGAGCTAGAAGAAGAGAAGGCCAAACGCAGGGGGCTAGGTGTCCAGTTACAGCAGCTGAAGGACGCCCATCAGGCAGAGGCTAAAGCCCTGAAGCAAGAGCTGGCAAAGGCCAAAACCTCCAAGAACCTCGCTGAAAAGGAGGTTGATCTGCTTATCAAGGAGGTTAAAACCTGGCGGAGGCAATATGAAGATAGCCAGCAAGGGGTGAACCAGCTTGGCCTGCAGGAACAACTGACTACCCTAAAGGACGAGTATGAGAAGACCTGCCTGGAGCTGCAGGAGACAAAGGAGAAGATGGCAGGGATAGAGACCCACAGTGAGCTCCAGATAGGCCAGCAGCAGAGTGAGCTAGCCCAGCTCCACGCGAGCCTTGATAGAGCTATTCAGCAGGTCCAGGAGAAAGAGGACAGGGCCCAGAAGCTGGCAGATGACCTCTCCTCTCTGCAGGATAAGATGGCTGCCACCAGCAAGGATGTGGCCCATCTAGAGGCCCTGGTGCGCAAGTCAGGTGAGCAGCAGGAGACGGCTTCGCATGAACTTGAGGAGCCCCCGAGGGCCAGAGACAGAGAGTCTGCATGGTTGCGAGAGCATCCGGGACAGCAGCCCCACAGCACGCAGGCAGCGCTTCGGGCCATGGAGCGGGAGGCAGAACAAATGGGCACTGAGCTGGAGAAGCTGCGGGCAGCACTGATGGAGAGCCAGGGCCAGCAGCAGAAGGAGCGAGGGCAGCAGGAGAGGGAGGTGGCACGGCTGACCCAGGAGCGGGGCCAGGCCCAAGCTGACCTTGCCCTGGAGAAGGCAGCTAGAGCAGAGCTTGAAACAAGGCTGCAGAATGCTCTCAACGAGCAGCGAGTGGAGTTTGCCACTCTGCAGGAGACGTTGTCTCGTGCCCTGACAGAAAAGGAAGACAAAGAGCAGGAGCTGAGCAAGGTCCGTGAGCAGGAGGCAGTCCAGAGATCAGAGCTGAGGGAGCTTCAGCAGACTGCGGAGCAGCTCAAGGCACAGCTGGCTAGGAAGGAAAAGGAGCACCAACAGTCAGCAGAGTTGGCCAGGGGACAGAATGCTTCAGATGTGGGAACCCAGTCTGAGGCTCCTGGAAAGATGGAGCCACCAGGTCCTGACCAGGAGCTGCTGCAGGCAGAGGTGAGCAAGCTGGAGCAGCAGTGCCAGCAGTGGCAGGAGCAGGCCGACATCCTGGCTCGCAGTCTGGAGTCGGAGCGCGCCTCCCGCATGGAGCAGGACAGGATCTTGGCAACTCTGCATGGTCAATTAGAGGACAGGGTGCGGGAGCTGGGGCATAGTCAGGCTGCCTCAGTCTCAGCCCAGAGGGAGTTGGCCACCCTCCGAGCCAAGGCCCAAGACCATAGCAAGGCTGAGGAGGAGTGGAAAGCCCAGGTGGCCCGGGGCCAGCAGGAGGCTGAAAGAAAAAGCAGCCTCATTAGCAGCTTGGAGGAGGAAGTGTCCATCCTGAACCGCCAGGTCTTGGAGAAGGAAGGAGAGAGCAAGGAGTTGAAGCGGCTGGTTGTAGCCGAGTCAGAGAAGAGTCAGAAGCTGGAGGAGAGGCTGCGTCTGCTCCAGGCAGAGACAGCCAGCAACAGTGCCAGAGCTGCGGAGCGCAGCTCTGCTCTGCGTGAGGAGGTGCAGAGCCTCCGGGAGGAAGTAGAGAAACAGCGCTCAGCTTCAGAGAACCTGCGGCAGGAGCTGGCCTCACAGGCAGAGCGAGCTGAGGAGCTGGGTCAAGAGTTGAAGGCATGGCAGGAGAAGTTCTTCCAGAAGGAACAGGCGCTCTCTGCACTGCAGCTGGAGCACACCAGCACACAGGCCCTGGTCAGTGAGCTGCTGCCTGCCAAGCACCTCTGCCAGCAGCTGCAGGCTGAGCAGGCAGCTGCTGACAAGCGCCACAGAGAGGAGCTGGAGCAGAGCAAGCAGGCAGCTGGTGGGCTGCGGGCAGAGCTGATGCGGGCCCAGCGGGAGCTTGCAGAGCTGGTGCCCCTGCGGCAGAAGGTGGCAGAGCAGGAACGAGCAGCCCAGCAGCTGCGGGCAGAGAAGGCCAGCTATGCAGAGCAGCTGAGCATGCTGAAGAAGGCTCACGGCCTGCTGGCAGAGGAGAACCGGGGGCTCGGAGAACGTGCCAACCTCGGCCGGCAGTTTCTGGAGGTGGAGCTGGACCAGGCCAGGGAGAAGTACATCCAGGAGCTGGCAGCTGTGCGTGCTGATGCTGAGACTCGTCTGACTGAGATGCAGCAGGAAGCACAGAGCGCCAGCCGGGAGCTGGAGGTGATGACTGCCAAGTACGAGGGTGCCAAGGTGAAGGTCCTGGAGGAAAGGCAGCGTTTCCAGGAAGAGAGGCAGAAGCTCATTGCCCAGGTAAGGTGCCCAGCTCAGCCACACCCCAGAGACCCAGCCCTGAGAAAGTGGGGGTGGTGCTCTGAGGAGGCAGAGACTACTTCCACACTCTGAGGTGTAGTACTTTCCCTTGTCCCCGGGTGGCTGTAACAGGTGGCTGGTGGAGTTAAGTCCATTGCCCCTCTTGTCCTAAAGAAAATATCAATGGCCTCTCCTTCCCTGGAGGCTGTCCTCAGGGAGTCAAGTTGTGATAACTGCCAGCGCAGTCTAGAGGTGCAGCCACACCAGAGAGCACACAGCCGTGGAAGTCTGGCAGCAGCAAATGTGGCGCTGGAAGCTGGGCTCTCACAGTCCCTGGGGAAGGTGTCAGCCCAGCCAGCCTGGAGGCAGGCTGCCATCCATCCCCCATCTCACTCTCTGCATTGCTCCTCCCCCATGCACAGGTGGAGCAGCTAGAGCTATTTCAGAGAGAGCAGACTAAGCAGGTAATGCCTGGGGTGCTTGATAAATGCTGGCTGCTTAAGCGGTGACCAGTGTCCGTGCATGACCCCGGCTGCAGCTTGCCTCCGCCAGCTCCTGTTGTGAACTGTTTGTGAAGGGGGCAGGGTCAAGCCATGGAACCCGGGCTGCCCAGGAATTTGGTGTCCTGGGCCTCTCTTGGGCCTCGTCCCAGCCATCCCAGGTCGGCCTCTCCACCCTTCTGCACTTTTTTTTTTTTTTTCTTTTTTTCTCTGCAACTTTCTCTTGCTTGCCTGTCAGGGACCAAGGATAGCAAATGACAGACAAAACCTCCCAAGTCCTGTTTCTGTTATGAGATCCGCAACTAAGAGGAGTAGCAGAGTTCCTTATGAGCCTGGTTTATCACCACCCTCTTTTCCACAGAGTATGGATTTATTGAAGCCAGAGAGAACAACGTGCAAGGCAACCCGCTTGGGTTAGGAGGATGAGGATGGCTCAGTACACCTGCCCATCATTTTTCGAGGGCTTGGCCCAGAGCATTGTGTGGCGGTGCCTGGAGCAGATGGCAGGGTTGAGTGTAAAACAGGTCCTGTGGTCTGGCTTCCTTCCTCTCTCAGGAATCTCACTCTGCTCCCGAGACATCACAGCTACAGAGCTAGTACAGTGAGAGCCCCGCCAGCGCCTTCCTTCCCAGTCACCTGTGGAAGCATTGGTTCCTCCATTCTTCCTGTCACTTATTCCGAGAAGCCAAAGCTGATGGGGATAGTCAAGGTGCAAACAGTTAGCAATGGAGCCGTGCTTCTCTCTCTGCTACCTGGTCCTGCCTGAGCCCAGAAGGCCCAGAAGAGCCAGGGATGCTTGTGGCTGTTACCGTCCCTCTCGCCCCTTCCTTTTTCGCCTTTCTTTTTCATGGAACTGGGGAGGGGTTGTATAACACCTGTGCTGCCCTTGCTCTTGTCTTCCAGCAGTCCGTCCCCACAATGCTAACCACAGCGGCCACACTGCTAGCCTTAGCCTAAAGTCCCAGGAGAAGAAGTCTGGGTGTTGGGCTTTTACTTTGGCTCTTTCTGGGAGGAGGAAGGCATGGATGCGTACTGAATATGTCTGCTAGAGCACCAGTCTAGGTCCTCTGTTCCTGCTCTGGCCTGGGAAGGTTGGGGCCAAGGAGCAGTGGCTGCAGCACGGTAGTGGTAAAGTGGCAGCTTCTAACTCAGCCCACCTGATTCTGGTGGCTCCAAGCTGAGGGTGGAGCAAGTCCGGGCAGGTGCCTTAGCAGCATGTGTGTGTGGCCACCTCACTGTGGCCCTACAGCCTGCAGCAGGCCATTCCCTAACTGAAGGCTGGAGAGAGGGCTGAGTTTCTTCTAGGAATACTGGGGTGACTGGTCTAGGGGAACGCTCTGCCTTGTCCTGACTTCCTGGGAAAAGTCTCCTGAGTCTGTCTTGTCTCCTCTCCCTAGGTGGAAGAGCTGAGTAAGAAGCTAGCTGACTCTGACCAAGCCAGCAAGGTGCAGCAGCAAAAACTCAAGGTAGGACAACTTGGGTGATGGTCCTAGCCTCGAGCTGCCTCTGTGAGAATGGGGGAGGAAGTTCTCCCTAAGCCCCTGGCTGTGGGCGGCAGTGGGGTGAGGGTGGGGCAGCCTGGGTGCTGGTGGGCTATAGCCTCCACATGGCTTGGAGGCTTCTGCGTGTACTTTGGGAGCTCTGGGGAAAGAGCAGGTTTCTGCTTCTTTAAGCCTCCATTATCCATTACAGCTGCTAGCCACCTGGGATTCTTCAAATTTAAATTGTATTTTAAAATTCAGTTGTTAAGTTGCTTGCGCTGGCCACATTTCTCCTATGTAAATATTCCAGCATCCCAGAAATTTCTGCAAAATAGCTCCTTCTCAGGTGGTCTGGCACAAGGGGTGAATGTAAGTTGCATCAGTGATTGTAATGAATTAAGATTTTTTACTGCTTTAGATTTTGTCTCCTAAAGGTTTTTGCAGCCTTTAGTCAGGGAAAGGAATTGGGCCCCAGTGCCTTTGCGATTCACTGAAGCCCTGGGGTGCTGCAGCTGTTGGTGGGAGCTCACAGCTTTAACGCCTTTATTTCTTTCTATACCAAGTCTGGATACATAATAAACACGTTTCTTAAGCTCCTTCTGGGAGCTTGCCCTGAGCTAGGAGCCACAGGAGAGACAAGGGTGGGATGCTGGGATGCGCCTATCCATTGCAAGCCATCGCTGCCATTGCGCAGGGAGCAACAGAGGGATGCAGGCTACTTGTAAGGCATTAGGGTTTGGGTAGGTGGCCTGCTGATGTCCTAAGTGAGCCCTCACCAGTTCTGAGCTAGGTGGACTAAGTTCCAGGCCTCCTCTGCCAGTCATTGTGACCTTGTTCAGTTTACTTAAAACTCTGAACTCAAGTTTCTTCATCTCTGGAATGAGGATAAAATTACTTTGCAGAATAGTCAGAGGAGAGGCAAGTTCCTGGTCGCAGACCTCACATGCCAAGTGCCTGGCACTGTAATCTGTGTCTGCATGTCCTGAAGGTCAGCTTCTCTTCCTCCTTGGGGAGAGTGTGTGCACAAAGAGAGTATGAGAGCCTGGGGCTGATTTCAAAGACCGGGCTGTCTTCTTGGTCAGAGCTAGCAGATGATACAAGCTGGTCGGGAGAACTCCTGCAGAAAGCCATGGAGGTGGTGCTGCTCCAGGGGACTGTGGCTAAGAGTAAGACTATCTGGGGAGAGCGGAGCCCCCTAGGCACCCTAAGAGAATGCACAAGAGGCTGAAGCATCTGTGGGGCTAGCACAGGCAGTGCTTTGGGTGAAGCAGGTCAGACCTCCCTCCTTGCCCTTGGCAGGCTTTCCAGGCCCAGGGTGGTGAGAGCCAGCAGGAAGTACAGCGCCTCCAGGCCCAGCTGAGTGAGCTGCAGGCACAGTTGAGCCAGAAGGAGCAGGCAGCTGAACACTACAAGCTGCAGGTGAGAAGCCCAGCCCCGGCCCAGTCTGCCCCTCACCCTGCCTGCCCTAAAGTTTTGCCCCACCCACCCAACCCGTCTGACCCTACAGATGGAGAAAGCCAAGACCCATTATGATGCCAAAAAGCAGCAGAACCAAGAATTACAGGAGCAGCTGCGGGGCCTCGAGCAACTGCAGGAGGAGAACAAGGAGCTTCGGGCTGAATCAGAACGGCTGGGCCGGGAGCTGCAGCAGGCTGGGCTGAAGACCAAGGAGGCGGAGCAGACCTGCCGCCACCTCACTGCCCAGGTGCGCAGCCTGGAGGCACAGGTAAGCCCCTGACTGAACAAATAGGCCGCAGCCCTGTTCTGTTGGACCCCTGTATCTCCCTCTCTGATCTTTCTGTGCCTTAGACTTTCCTATACTCCTTCCCAGGTTGCCCATGCGGACCAGCAGCTTCGAGAGCTGGGTAAATTCCAGGTGTCCTCTGATGCCTTAAAGAGCCGTGAGCTCCAGGCTAAACCCCAGCTGGACTTGAGTATTGACAGCCTTGATCTGAGCTGTGAGGAAGGGACCCCACTCAGTATCACCAGGTCAGGAGTTCCCCACCCTACACCCTCCCAGCATCCTGAGTTGTTCACTGAGCACCTGCTATTCAGCAGGCTGTACTGTAGGCATTGGGGTGGGAGAGCAAGATGCAATCCCTTTGCACCCCAAAGTTTTTTTTTCTTTTTGAGACAGGGTCTTGCTGTGCAGTTCAGGTGGGTCTTGAGCTCACTTTTGTAGCCCAGGCTGGTCTTGAACTCACATCGATCCTCCACCCTCAGCCTCTCAAGTGCTGGGATTACAGGCATGTGCCACCATGCCCAGCTCAAAGTTTATTCTTAAGAGAACAGAGAAATCTTACAGGTGTGATGGCAGATTTTGTGTGAGGGCACAGTGACAGTGGTCAGGAGAGGCTGGGTAGCCTGTTGCTCAGTCTTAAAAGAATCCGCAGGTGTGTGTGGCCAGGTGGGCACATGCGTGTGTATGCAGGGGCTGAGGAACCTGGCCGGGGTGGCACAGGAGAGTAAAAGGGAGGACCCAAGGGCCCTGCGCTGCTCAGATAGGCACTTGGAGGCTATGTTTAAACTTGTCCTAAGGAACCTCAGAGAGACTGACGTTGAACAGTCCCTGACTGGATTTGCATTTTAGAAAACCAGTGTAAAAGTTAAGGCTGGAAAGCTATATGTTGTATTTATTAAATCTTACATTGCACTTATTATATGCCACTGTTCTAAGCACTTAGAACAATTATAACTACTTGATTTCTGTCCCAACAATCCTCTAAAGTAAATTTTGTTTATTATATCTCTTTTAACAGCTGGAACTGGGGCATAGAGTAATGGAGCTGGGGTTTGAATTTGGCCACTGGACTGGGCACAAGCCCTCACTTGCCACCTCTGCTGCACTGGAAGTCTAGGTGGGAGGAGATGAGGCTGCTTGAGGAAGGACATAGACGCCCAGAGGGCTGTAGTTAGGGGAGCTGCTCCCGAGGTGGGGTGATTGAGTTGGACTTGGCTGGGAGTTGTCAGGCTATGCCCACACCCATGTTCGTGGCTTGGGAAGCTTGCAGGGGGACACATACTTACTGAAATAAGAGACACAGGAAGAACAGACAGATGACCTTAGTTTGGGACCTGTTCATTGGGAGAGATACCCATGCTGTCAGGTACTCACCTCAATTGCTGGGACGGGTAGAAAACCCAGGTCAAAGGCTTTCTGCAAAGTCAGAGATGGCGTGTTTGGCTACAGCTGCATGTAGTAAGTGTAGGAAATGACCCTTTGCTGCGGAGGGATAGACCAAGTGCTTCTAGCCCCAGGGACCTTACCTCAGAAGTTCCTTTTCTACAGCAAGCCGCCTCGGACCCAGCCAGATGGTACCAGCATTCCTGGAGAGCCAGCCTCACCCATCTCCCAGCGCCTGCCCCCCAAGGTAGAATCCTTGGAGAGTCTCTATTTCACCCCCATCCCTGCTCGGGGCCAGGCCCCCTTGGAGAGCAGCTTGGACTCCCTGGGGGAAGCCTTCTTGGATTCGGGCCGTAAGACACGCTCCGCTCGCAGGCGTACCACACAAATCATCAACATCACCATGACCAAGGTCAGGCTGCTGGGAGTAGGGCTGTGGGGTTGTTATGCACACTTGCTCTCAAAACATCTTTCCATTGGGTCCTCAGGTACAGGCAGGGATGACCAGCCAGTCGCACATGGTCCGAGATGGGAAGGATCTCGGAGGGCAGTGACTTGCTGTGGGCCACTTGTGTGGGAAAGGCAGTGCTGGAATTAGCCTGTTTTCTGACCAAAAGGCTAGCGTCCTCCCATGTGTGATACTAGTTCTATGCATGCTGAAAGATACAAACTGGGAAGTCAGAGCCCAGCCGCCTAGCAGACTAATGCTAGGCTTAGGGGTCTTGCCCTTGCTTTTGTCTCTGAGGAAAGGGAGGTGCCCTTGATGCAGTGTAGAGGGCCTCTTTGTAAAGGGTCCCCTCTGCAACCAAAAAGCTGGAAGAACAATGAAAGATGGCAGAAGTCCCAGGAACTATGGGTAGAGGGCCGTGGAGGCCGCAGCCCAGCCTGACTGCTTAGTGTAGGATGCACGGGTTCTTGCTCCAGCTCAGCCACTTCCTTGCTCAGTTCTTTGCAGGTTACCTATGAAGTGAGCTAATTTCACCTTTCCTCCCTCAAAGTATTGGTAATAGACTTGAATAAAATAGAAGTCTTGACACTCAAAAACACCTTGTGAGGGTTTTTGGCATTAAGGCCTGTTGGGAGACACTCGAGCTTAGGGCCCTTGTGCACCACAGTGGGAACACACACCCATGCTCTGGGGTCTGAGCAGTCGGGGTACGGTCTGGGAGGTGGCTTTATACTTTAGGGCCCTGTATCCTGCAGCAATTCCTCATGTCTTCCAGAAGCTCGACAAGGAGGAGCCAGACAGCGCCAATTCCTCTTTCTATAGCACACAGTCTGCCCCTGCTTCCCAGGCCAGCCTGCGAGCCACCTCCTCTACCCAATCTCTAGCCCGCCTGGGCTCTCCTGATGATGGGAACTCAGCTCTGCTGAGCCTGCCCGGCTACCGGCCTGCCACTCGGAGCTCTACCCGCCGCTCCCAAGCTGGGGTGTCCAGTGGGGCTCCACCAGGTGAGGGAACTGTAGAGATTTAATTACACCCAGAAATTTAACTGGAGCTGGATCCTGGCCCAGAGTGGAAGCAAGCTTTTAAAAACCTTGGCTGGCTCCCCGCATTAGCATCCCTCCTCGCTGTAGTTTGTGCTGAGTTACTTGGAACCTGGGATCCTCATGTAAGAGGCCCAGGGTGCCTGGCACAGCAGTAACCTGTCAGTTCTCAGCTGATATTGGGGTGCTGGATGGGCCCCTACATTGCTTCCTGGCTCTCACCAAGATTCTCTTAAGTGTGGGGACCACCAGTGCTTGGCGGGTGAGCAAGATGTATCTTGCTTGGCTGGGACCTCTTCCGACCTCTGCTGGGAGATAGCTTTGAGAGCCTACGTGACAGGAGCGGTCTGTGCACCCAGCTGCTGTGCCCACAGCACTAAGGGCAGGCTGGTATAAAGCTTGCAGCCCTTGGGTTAGGAAGGCAGTGCTTGAAGCAAAATCTGGCAAGATCCTAGGGCCAGTTCCATTTATTCCAACACCCCTACCCTCGCCAGGAAGGAACAGCTTGTACATGGGCACTTGCCAGGATGAGCCCGAGCAGCTAGACGACTGGAACCGGATTGCAGAGCTGCAGCAGCGAAATCGAGTATGCCCCCCGCACTTGAAGACCTGCTATCCTCTGGAGTCCAGGGTGAGCCCTAGTCCCTTCCCCCATGGTTTTTTACCTCAGTGCCACCTGCTGATGGAGCCTGAGCACTAGTGCCTGGCTCCCTGGCCTGCTGAGCAAGGTGACCTCACGCTTTCCAGCCAGCAGCCGTAGGAGCCAGGAGCTTGAGAGGAGTCTGCCCAGAACTGCTGTCCAATCATTCAGGGTGTAGGTAGAGACCAGGAAGGGAGGCCTTTCAAGGTAGGAAGGCTCAGCTGCTCCAGGTGTTAGGCATGAGGGGAGGTCTGAGGCAGCTGTTCCTGCTCCTTCCCTATTCAGCAGCAGCCTACTGATTGCTACTTCCACCCATACAGCCCTCCCTTGGCCTGGCTACCATCACAGACGAGGAGATGAAAACCGGAGACCCTCGGGAGACCCTGCGCCGAGCAAGCATGCAGCCAGCCCAGATTGCAGAAGGTGCTGGAATCACCACTCGGCAGCAGCGTAAGCGGGTGTCCTCAGAGACTCACCAGGGTCCTGGCACCCCCGAGGTGGGTGACTGTAGGCATCTTTTGTTTTATTCTGCAGTGCCAGCTCACAAATCTAAGTGGGGAAGTTTTTGTCCAAGGGCTGTGAGGAGATAGGGTTGTAGGGAAGGGGGCCTTTGGCTGAGCTGGCTAGAGGAGCAGCTTGATTGTAAGCCACTCAGCTCAGAGAAGCCAAAGTACATGGCAAGGGATGTGTATCTCCTTCCCTATAGTCTAAGAAGGCCACCAGCTGTTTCCCACGCCCCGTAACTCCTCGGGACCGACATGAAGGGCGCAAACAGAGCACTACTGAGACCCAGAAGAAGGCAGCTCCAGCGGCTCTCAAGCAGGTAGGCTGGGGTGGAGGAGGTGGAAGGAGCCTTCCTGGCAGAGCCCGGAGCAGCAAGATGGCCTGGGAAGGCAGCAGTAGACTTTGCATTGACACCTGCTGCTCCCCCAGGCTGATCGGCGCCAGTCCATGGCTTTCAGCATCCTCAACACACCCAAGAAGCTGGGGAACAGTCTGCTTAGGCGAGGAGCTGCCAAGAAGGCCCCAGCCAAGGCCTCCCCCACCACCCGCAGTGGAACTCGCCGCTCTCCACGCATCAGCACCTCCACAGCCAGTGCTAACACTGCCACTCCTCGGGCCAAGGGCAAGGTAGGGCACTGGCAGGGAGGGGAGAGGGAAAGCCAGTCAAAGTGTGGGTACCTGATCACCCACGGGGCAGCATCCAAGGCAGGGCTGGGCCAGGCCAGGCCAGGCCAGGCCAGGCCAGGCCAGGCCAGGCCACTGAAGTGCTCCCTTGTCTGAGTAGCAGCTTATAATTACTGAAGAGACAGGTGACCTCATGCCAGACAGCAGCCACAGATGCTCAGGCCTGGCCAGCTACTGGCAACCTGAAGCTAGGTGTTTAGTGCTCACAACGGAAGGATCTGTCGGGGGGTGTGGCAGTAGGAGGGGCTTTCCTGAGCCAGTTGGTGTCCATCGGAACAAGGCCTTTACAGCTGTGTGACTCATCTCTTGCAGGCAAAGCACTGAAGGGCCAGTACCAGCGAGAGGCTCCACTTGTGTTCCATGCTGACGTCGCCTGGTCCCTTTCCTTCTGTCCCCCTCAGTGCCTTCTCAGCTTTCAGGCCAATGGTGGCCAAACCCCTAGAGACAGTGATGCCTACCCACACCCTGGCCTCGTACCTGGACCTTCACTGGTGGCTTCTCTGGCACGTTCTCAGAGCTGGCCCAGGAGGTTGGAGCTTGGACAGTACGGGACCCTCTTTCTACCTTGCCTCCTGATCTGATCTTGGAGCTAAGTCACTTCTCCATCATAACCAGAGTTGAGGCTGGCTGTGAGTGGCTGGATCCTTGGGCCCAGTCTTCCTGTCAGCCTCTGGATCTAGAAGGGACCACTGGAGGAGCAGGCTCTGGTTCCTGCAGCTACTGGCTTGGCTTAGGAGAGGCCCTTGCTCTTGAAGCCCTGGACTGGGCCTGACCTGGTGTGAGCCCACCCCACCTCCCTTCCACCCAAGGGCACAGCTGCCTAGAGGATGGCAGGATGGATGGGTCCTGGATCCCAGGGCAAGGGGCAACGGGCAGCCTTCAGTAGCAGCTCCTACCCTGCCTTCCCCAGACCTGCACTGGGGTAGGATTTGAAATAATGGGAAGGTTTTTAAGGGCCAGGGATGGATCTTTTCTAAAATGTTATTACTTGTAAATAAAGTCTATTTTTCTCCCTGGAGTGTCGCACTGCCTTGACCTGTATAGGAAAAGGGAAATACAGGCTCTCTTATGCCGTTGTCCCCAAGGAGTGTCCAGAACACCTTGCTTTTCTCATCCTGTGCCTGGCGGACCATATTCTCCTTGGGATCTACCAATAGCCCATTTCTAGCTCAGTTCCTGGGAACTATGGGCTGGTATTGTTTTCTTTTCCTAGGAAAAGATTGCTCTTAAGTGGCAATCCCTGTACTACCCTTGGCATGGACACAGTTCCTGAGTGTAATGAGGCCTAAATGACTGAGCAGATGCCTCCATTGAATCCTTTATGAGGCCTCATTGCAGGCCCTATTGAGAATGATACACACTTGGGGGTCAGCAATAGCTGCTGCCCCTGCTCTGAGACAGTTTATCCGGTGAGAAAAACTATTGCGCACCAGTGCAGAGTATGGACATTCCTTCTGCCTTCAGGGTTCAGCTGTTGGGAGAGTGGGGGAAGAGGGGAGCAAATGAGCAAAAGGGATGGACGAGCTGTCTGGGAAAAAAATCCTGCAGGCCTCTGGAAAGTCTTGCTGGGAATACAGGCAGGGCCTATGCGTGCTGGGCTAAGACACTGCCAGGTCTTGAGGTTTCTGAGCAGGATAGCAATGTGATGTGAGGGCATGACATAAGAGTTAATGGGACAGGCAGAAAGGGCAGTTAATGGGGTTTTTCTAGGCAGATGGAAAGGGGCTGCTTGCTTGCCCAGGTTGCCACTGTTAGAGATGTCCCCCTCCAGGCAGGCAGGCAGGACCTAGGCTCTGTCTGGAGTCACGCTGTTGCTGGCCGTGCTGACTGCTGACCCTGCTGATGGGGGCAGCAGGGCCCCTGGGCTGTGGTCGGAAGGCAGGGCTTGTTGAGGGCAGGCTTGTCTTCAGCCCATCCTGGGGAAAGGAAGGCAGACAGGGTTTAGAGCCAAGTGGAGGGACATCAGGTGGCTTGTCTGTCTGTAGGCTGTTGCCTCCCCTGCCAGAGTCCAGTTCCTTCTCACACTTCAGAGTAGCCTTGGGCAGTGTCGGGCATCAGCTTACTGGCTGCCCTAGCAGAGTCTACCCTTTCCTCCCACACAGAGGTGGAGCTCCTCTTGTCCCTGGAAGCCTCCCCTCTTCCTCACCCAGAGCTGGGCCAGGAGGATGTGACTCTGGGCAACCTGTCTGGGGTCCACAAATACACAGGAGAAGTTGGTGCTTCGCAGCGCAGGGCTCATCTCCTCTAGCACCAAGGCCTTCCACAGCCAGGTGCGTGTGCTGTGCTCCTGAACGTGGCTGGAACGGGAGGAAAAGTGGTGAGAGCTGCAGGGTGAGGCCTCCCCCCAGCTCTCAGCTGCAGAACCCTCACCTGCTGCTGCACTCCCTCAGCCGGCCTGGGAGGTGCTCTATGAAGGAGCCATTGCCCAACCAATAGAGGACACTGAAGTGAGAGAAGTGGCTGCAGGCCGTACAGGACAAGGTCAGCGTTCCATCTAGGGACACATGGCTGTTAGCCCCACTCAAGGATAGGCCCTCCCTGCTGCCCTGCACCCCTGCTGCCCCACCACAGCCTACAGTACCACTGGGCAGTCCACTTGGGCAGGGGTCTGTTAAAGGGAGAATACAGAGGCTTGAGCACATGGGCTTTGGGGAAAGGGCCTCTAGTGCTCAGCCTCATTCTAGAAGCCTAGATCAAACAAAGGGCAGCGTGAGCAGCTTGATATTCCGAAGCTGGCCAAAGGACTGGCAGGCCCTATGCTGACCCTTGAGAACACTGCCATGAAGGTGCAGGTGTCCTCTGATCACCTCGGATGATTGCATCTCCTCTGACAGGGATCATCTTGGGAGCTGGGTCCTAAGCCCACACCCATGACATTGGGTTGAGGGGAGCTCAGGCACCTCAGCCACCTGACCCAGGGGCTGACGCCTGGCTGGTGGGAGTTGTACAACAGTCAAGCCAGCCTGGCCTGTCTGCCCATAACCCATTCCTGACCTGTCCCCCTGGGCTCCCATCATAATTGCTCCTTACTCAGCGGCACTTCCACCTCTGGCCAGGTCACCTGCAGTGCTGGGCACTGCTCAGCTGTAGGGAGCACCGGGGGTAAAGCAAGGCAGGGGTCCTTTGAGATCCTGGCTGAGGCAATGGCAGCTGTGATGGTCTGCGATGTAGGCATGGCTCTGGCCAGGACAGTGACAGTGTGGGAACACAGAAGCAGGACCCACCAAGAGGAGTCTGAGGAAAGGACAGTCACAGAAGTCGGCAGGTGACTAGGCTTCCTGGCAATGCTCGAATCTCTGCTTCTATCTTGAGCAGACAGTATTGGTGAGTCTAACTCTAGCCCAGAGATTCATGGGCTCTAGGCAGGATCCACAGTCCCCTCAGCCCTGAGCCTTAAGCCTTCTGAACACAGGATAGGTGGGAAGGGTCCCTGGCACTTGTGCTCCCTGCTAGAGCAAAGAGGGTTACAGCAGCGACAGGACAGGCACAGCACACTGCTGAGCTCAGCGGGGTGAAGGCAGAGCTACCCCACTACTCCATCCTGTCTGGACCCCATACCACCCTGCCCGTGCACAGCCCCACATCCCACCTGGCATGCAGTTCTGCTTCATAGTCATGATGCGGCGTAAGGAGCTGGCAGGCCTGGCTCTATATATCTGGGACTTGACTTCCTCTCAGCCTGTGAAAGGGGAAATGGACTACTCCCCAGAGGTCTAAACACTTGGGCTGTCAGGCACTTCCGTTTACTCTGCCTGCATGTCACACCAAGTCCCAACGACACCTTCAGCACAGGCTGAGTTTAGAGGATGCCTTGTCCAGACCCCTTCATCTGGGGAAGAAACAAGCCCAAAGGTGGGGCAGGGACTCACCTAATGACACAGAAAGGCAAAGCTCTCCACTGTCAGAGCTCGCGCTGGGAAACGCAGGACACATCAAACTCCTGGGAAAGTACCGTCCACTTCCTGTTTCATCATTTTCACATTTATTCTTTTTCTTTTACTGTCCCCAGCCCCCACCCCCAGCATCAATCTTGCAACACCCCTGCTTCAGCTCTGGAGTAGCTGGACTTGCAGGCTTGTGTCACTGTGCCTCACTTTCACTTTTGTTCTAACCAGGAATTTAGAGCAGGCACTGACAGGGCAATGGTGCATCTTCAGTCCCCCACAATGGCTGGCTAGAGCCATCCTATTAATTCCCAGGCCCTGCATCTCCAAATAACCAAACGGGGTGTGATCTTCCCACCCACCCACACACACCCCTCAGGCACCTAGAGGATGAACTTGCTCTATCTATCAAAGATTCATTTCTCTTGGACAAGGGTCAGGACTGGTGTTTCCCTACAATCTTCACAGTTGTGCCTTTGTTTCCAAGTGAGCAGGCTGCTCCTTCCACACTCATACTATGACATTCCTAGGCACTGGGACCTAGAGCTGGATCACTATTACCATTTGTGGCTCAGTGCCACACCAGCCCACTGACATCCCAGTGTTCCTCAGACTCCCTGCTCCTCCCAGCCCAGGGGCATCATCAACAGCTACCACCACATCCACAGCCCTCCCTGCTCACTTTCCTCATTTGGCTAGAGCTGTGGGTCTAAGGCCACCAGCAGGTCTTGATTCCCACTTCCTAACTCCTGAGAAACACTATGGACCTACTTCTCAGAAGCTCCTCCTGGGGGCTCCCATGCTCAGTGCAACAGTAACCAGCCTTGGGGGCCACAACACAGGAAATAAATGTACTGGCAGCATCTTGCCACCCCATCTGCAGGACCTTCAGCTGAGACCTTAACAGAAGCTGAAAGCTGGCCCTACAGGGTAGAAAGGAGCCTCTTAGAGAAGGAATGGTCCCGCACTGGCTCCAGCCCCTCAGAGGCTACAAAAGTGCATTAATCTGGTTCCCAAGGAACAGCTGGGGCTGGGCAAAGGCCAGAACCAGGCAGGGCTCACTCAGGATAAGAGCTGTGTGTCTGGTTAGTCATCTTTGTTACTAGGATAACAGGGCTGTTGGTGAGAGCCAGGGGAGTCAGGAGATGGACTGGGCTTGAAGGATGCATTAGAAATTTAGACACAAGAGTCTAAAAGTCGCACGCTGTTCTCTAGGTGTCTAGTTGACATTTCTGGTTCTCTCCGTTTCTCCCTTACCTCCCACCCCAAAGTTCCTAGGTTGCAGGGGAAACTCCCTAGGAACCCCCGTATTTCCAGGAGTTAGGCCCAAAAGCAAGGCAGGGGTTTCTGAGACCCAGCCCATCAAGGGGTGGGTGGGAGAGGCAGGGAGAGGAACGAGGACCACCACAGAGTACAGTTAAGACCAGAGGTGGCCACTGCACAGATGTGGATGCCCGACCACAGTATGAAAGCCTTGGCTTCAGCTTCTCACAAGCCTCATGTGGGAAGGGGAGACAAGTAAGAGAAGGGCTATCTCTTGGTCCTTTGTCCAGTCCTAATTCTGCTCCTTGAGGATGGCCCACAGCGGGAAAGAGCAGGGAAGTGCCTTAGGCAGGGAACCTGTGGCTGAGTGGCACCTTCCAGCCCATGGTGCCCCAGAGCCTCTCTTCCCCGGCCTTCCACCACTCCCAGGAATGCTGGGAGGGAAGAAGGGAAAGACAGGGGCACTCACCTCCAGGCCCCTGTTCTTAGGCAGGGGCAGTACAATCACGACACCCTGGGCACCCCAAAGAAAGGCAGAAAGAAGAGAAGTCAAATGGTGTTCAGCTTTCCAACCCAGCTCATGGAGCTTTATTCAGATGAGTGATGAGACCCTGGTTGGTTTTCCCTGGCTTTCAAGGGTAGCCCCTGTTGGGCCCGAGTCTCTAGCAACCCAGTGCCCATGGCCCTCCCACTTTCTTCAGAACTCCCAGGACAAAGGCTGAGATCTGCCTGGAAGCCCCATTTCAGAACCTGAAAAAAACCTTGAGACCTAGCCCTTACTCTTCCCACCCACCTAACCTTCCTGTTGAGAGGGCAGGAAGAGTTGGGAATGAAGACATTCCCAGAGATACCCCCGGGCTGGGATACCTTGCTAGCCTCAGGTCACTGTCTGCTGACTGGAGAAACAGACATCCGTTACAGACAGTCCTGCTATGCGTGTACAAGTACGCATGCGCATGCACACGTACACAAACATACTCTCCCTCTGGCTTTAAGGAAGTGACACAGTACAGTGGCCTTTGGCATGTCACCACCTTCAGACCAAAGGATGAGCTTGCACAAGAGGCTCTGTCATTGCTGCTAAAAGTTGTCCCCTCAGCCCCAACTATATATAGATTGCCTCTACTCCTGACTGACCCCAGCCCTGCTCAAGGGCAGGTTTCCCATGATGCTGATTTTTCCAGTTGTCCCAAACACATGGAGGCCCCAGGACTTCCCTTGTCACAGAAGTCACCAATGAAGCTTCCAGTGCCTCACCCAGCTCCTGGCCAGCATCTCCTGGGGAGACAGAGCTGGACGCGACACTCATCCTACCTCACTCTCAGTGCTCATCCATGCCACCAATCTCAGCTCTTCAGCTTTTACGAACTGACTGGCCCAAGTCTGAGCCCTGCAGAGGAAGGGGAAGCAGGGCGGGAAGCCACCGGTGCTCTCGACCAAGGTGCGAAGGCTCCTTTAAGCCAAAAGTGTCACAGCTCTATTCCCAACCTGCTCAGGCAGGGTGAGGCCTGGAGGGGGCAACTCCTGGGTTCCACAATTAAAAAAAAAAAAAAAAGTATTTTTTAAACATATTCATCAAAATAGTTTTCTTTTAAAAAGCACCCCCTGCCCCTTGCTGACAGCCTCACTGGCTGGCTCTCCATCATATTCTTCCCCAGACTTGACACAGCCAGGGGGTCCTGAGTGGCCCAAGCACCCTTTTGAGTCTTTCCCACTCGGCAGGTCTTTGTGGGCAGCGAGGAGAGCGCCCTGAGGTCCACAGTGGGCGGGGTGGGTTCTCCACTGATGCAACTTCCCGCTATTCCAGGCCCAGGATGTAGTTAATGCCCTGCACCAGGCCAATGATGACAGGCTGCCAGGCTACCAAGTATCGAAGCCAATCCAGCAGCTGACCATACATGACATGAGGCCTCTCCCAGCTGTCAGCGTGTTAAGGATCAGAGGCTATGTGTAAGAGCTGTTGAGTTTGTCAAGCACTGGGGAGAGAGTTCCCAGGCCCTCCAGAAGGACGGTGACCCTGCCTCAGTGCAGCACTTCAGGTGGGCATAAGGACTGAGCCCAGAGAATGGAGGAAGGAAAACCGGGCAATGCTGTGACAGAAGGGAGGACACAAGAGGTTAAAGCTCTCTGAGCAGCATGCACAGAGGGCCTTAAGGGACACTTTCTCTAAGAAGGGTAATCAAGTGTGAGGAGATACAGCTTGGGATTTGGAGGCCCTCCCCACAAATGTGCCCATGACAAAGGCTGCAAGGAGGCAGAGAGTCCATGGGGTAACCCGGAAGGCTCTCCTGTCCAGAACTGGTGCGTTTCTGTCTAGAGAGGGCTTGATGGAGAGTCAGAGCCAAAAGGGAACAGGGGCAAAGGGGCTTACTCAGTAACAAAGCGGTGACCCCTGGGAAAGTCTCAAAGGAGGTACAATCGAGAGCACTGAGAATCAGGTCCTACTGAGGCCAAGCTGTCCTAGAGCTGGGTTCCCTTTCTTTTTGCTTTATAGCTAAAGGCTGGGCAAGAGATCTTGAGGCGGTCCTAGGGATGCCATCTCTGAAGAAAGCTCAGGGACAAGCCCCTGAAGCAGTGGACGACCCTTTCAGGGCATCCAAAAGACCAGCCTGGCCTAGTTCTCCAAGAGCTAAGGGATGTTCAAGCCTCTGCTTGGCCATGGAATTATAAGTGTCCTTGAACCAGGCCCTAAAAGAACGAAGCAGGAGGGCCAGGAGATAGCTCAGTGGAATAAGTGCTTGCCTGGTAAGCGCAAGGTCCTAAGTTCAATCCCTGGTACCACAAAAAAAAAAAAAAAAAAAAAAAAAAAAAAAAAAAAAAAAAAGAGAGAGAGAGAGAGAAGTAGAACAAAGCAGGAAATCTGAAAAGGGAGAAGCTAAAATGTCCTGTTCAGGGATGTGGGAGAGTACTAAGACACAGTGTCCCTGTACAGCCCAGCTGGCGTATAGGAAAAAAGAGGACAGGAACTGTGGAGAAGGCGCAGCCTGAAAAGAAGGGACTGGGTCCTGCCCCTCATGGGAAGTGACACTGGGGCCACAGGAGTGGCTGGGCACTAACAGACAGGTTGTAAGAAGGAAGACAGCAGTGTGGGCGGGTTGGATGGGCAGGAAGCGGTGGCTCAGAGGAGCACGGTCCCACGCTGAAAGTGGACGGGTATAGGGGGCCCCACGCCCATGCCTTCAGGCCCTGCTCGTGCAGAGTTGATCTCTAGCAGCCAGTCGTGGGTAACACAGTACTCACTACTTAACCTTAAGTAAGCTTCCCATTCTCTACATTGTTTCATTTGTAAAATAAGGGTATTGACCAGGCCCTAAAGTCGCTAGGGAATAAAAGTGAAGTACTTAACACAGTGCCTGTCACACAGTAAGCAAACAGTAAACAGTAACTGCCATTCCTATCAATTTACGACAGAAAGCTGAGTCGCTAGTCCTCACCAGGCCACACTCACAACCTCCCTAGAACGTTCACAAGCCAAACTGAAGGGCAGATGTGCTCCCGCTGGGAGTGAGAGAAAGGGCCCCAAGAGGCCCAGGTACAGGGTCACACTGGCAGCAGGTTCTTTCCACCACCCACTCCCAACCATGACCCAGACAAAGGATACGGGTTGCTGAACATCCTCTTCAGGTCTACCTTCTCTTTGCAGTAGGGACATGTCTGCTTCTTTCCCACAATGCACCAGCCACGGATACAGAACTCATGAAACCTGAGCACTATGTGTCAAGGGAAACGGTGGGAAGCACAGATGGAGCACAATCCCCACGCTGATCTAGAAGGTGCTATGGGGCAGCTCTGGAGAAAGGTTCCAATCCTGGCTATTGTTCTCATCAATCTTGTAATTTTGGGCAAATCCCTTTGCTCAGAACCTGTTTGTTCACATGCGGAGTGAGGATAACGATCCTTACAGAGTTGTTAACAGGGCAAATGGAGATGGATCTCCCAACCCAGGATGAAATAGGGGCAGAATTTTAGAAGCATTCCTCAGAGTGGGGGTTTGATTCTAAACCAAAGGAATCCACTGAAGAGTCCTCTTCCCCTGGGACATCCACTCTTGGGTCAGCTAGCAAGCCCAGCCTCACCAGCTGCAGCCTCCGGTTCTCTGACCTAAGGGATCCGTAGCCACTGTTTATATGTGAAGGCTCCAGCTGTCACAATGGCTACAAGAGGCTGCATTTTCTGCACTGGTGTGGCTCTCTTTTGCTCAAAGGTCTGGATGGCTCACCTAGGGTCACAACCTACGCCTTCCCTCTGACAGGATGGAGGGCCACAGGAGAGTGTGGGCCGAGGTGCTGAAAGCAGGATACACATGATTACAGGACAGCCTGTAAGTGTTCTCGATGATGCCCTCTTCACTGACGTCTACAAAGATCTGCTGTCCACACACGGCACACACGCTGTCGGAGAGGTGTTTGGTAGGCATGCCTGACTCGCTGTAGAACTGGAGAAGACCAGAAGGGAAAGACGGGAAAAGCCGTGAGAACTGCTTGGGTGGGAAGGCATCAGAGAGGAGTCTTCTGTAGGGGACACAGTGGCGGGGGAACTAGAGGACATTATCGTTATTATTATTATTATTATTTTTTGAGACAGGGTCTCACTATGCAGTTTGGGCTGGCCTTGAGCCCTTGAACTCACTTTACAGCCCAAGCTGGTCTCAAACTTGCAGCAACCCTCCAGTCTCAACCTCCCAAGTGCTGGGATTACAGGTGCGCACCACCAGGCCTGGTTCTGGAGCCGGCACATGTGGGCCTGGGGACTGGGGATTGAACCTGGGTCCTTGTGGCTGCCAAGTAGGTGCTTATGGCTCTGAGTTATCTCCCCAAGGACATCTTTCACAGGACCAGGGAAATTCATCTTTACTGGGTGGATAGGAAGAAAGCATAGATCAGAGATGAGTTGGGAAATTAGGTGTAACAGGATCTGAATTCTCGGATGGATCAGCCCAGGCATAAGAGCCGAGGAAGGGAGAATTCCTCAGAACTAATGATTAGGAGGAGCCATGCCAGGGAAGCCATTCTGTGGCCAAGCTGTGGCCATCAGATGTGGACAACATCATTCTCCAACATTAAAACCATGAAATACTAGGTATGGTGTTGGGTCTGGTGACAAGGACATTTTCAGACACTTGTGGCAGAAGCAGAGGAAGTTCAACCCTTCTGGATAACATTTGCCAGGATGTTTCAAACTGTCATACCTTTTAACTCATTAATATCAGGAATTTTTTAAAAAAACAGAAATATCAAAAATGCTTTCTGTACACATATTCATTTAAGCATTATTTATAATTAAAGAAATAAAGAGTCTGGCATTTCCTCTAAAAGTTAAACCAAATCATATCCTAGGTTTACACCAAAAAGATGTTAGAAAATAAAAATTTTTGAGAGTACATCAGGGTTCAACCCCACAGTACTACAAAAACAAAAATTTTTAAGAAAAGATGTTAAAACAAGAACAGATATGTAAATACTAAAGTTAACAGTAACTCAGGGACAGTGCTTGTTGGTTATGAACCAGGCCAACTACTATAAACAACAAAGAACTAGCAGCAGGGTTCTGGGCTTAATAACTAGCACTGAGAAACAAAATAAGCAAACAAACAAAAAATGTTAATTATCAACAGTAGGGTATAAAATTGGATGCACACTATGATCTGTATGATGCATAATGCTGAGGCCAGATCTGTACAAAGAAAACACCAGAAAGAACTATGTCAGCATTTTTACACTGGTGATGCTTGCCTGCCTTCCTCCCTCCCTCCC
>PVKN010003085.1:0-38990 GCA_004027915.1 Capromys pilorides
CAGCCATACAAAGAAAATAAGGTGTAGCGTAATTTTGAAAAACCCTCTACTTTGGTGACTATTGAATCTAATAAGTAAATTGATCTTGTGTTGTGTAATTGCTTAGTACTTCTAAAAGTTTACATTCTACCATGAAGAAATAAGTGAATATATTGAGATTTCTCACTGTTAGTGAATCGATTTAAATATGGAAGGAAAAGATTAGAATGCACACCTTGTGTTATTAGATTGAAATTTTATTTTTTTTAATTTTATTTATTTATGTTATGGCTGGCTCAGCCTGCCCTCAGGATGGGGCTGGTGTAGCATGTGGTGCTGGGGATCAAACTGTGGTCCCTGCCATTGCCTAAGCAGGTGCTTTAGACCGCTGAGCTATCTCGCCAGCCCAGAGTGAAATTTTAAACATCAGTATTCATGGGATCTCAAAATAATACCTTATGAGCCAGGTATGGTGGCACACATCTGCAGTCCCAGCACTCAGGAGGCTGAGACAGGAGCATCACTGCAAGTTCAAGACCAGCCTGGGCTATAAAGTGAGCTTAAGGTCAGTCTGAACTGTATAGTGAGACCCTGTTCTAAAAATACAAAAAAAGAGGGGGAGAGAGAAGTAGGAAGAGAGAGGGAAAGAGACAGAGACAGATAGAAAAGAGAGAGAGAATATTACCTAATATACATGTAAGTGTGTGAAATTTCTATGTGTCTACTGTTGCCCTTCAGTGTCCATGGGGGACGAAGGTTCCAGGTCTCCCCAAAATCAACAAACAATAATTGCGTCATTTCAACAAAATCCTTTAGTATTCGCCCATGACCTACGCAATCCTCCACTGTGCTTCACATCATCTCTAGTTTACTTATAACACCTGGTACAATGAAATGCCCTGTATAAACAGTTACTAGGCTATATTGTTGAGGGAATAAGAACAACAACAAAAAATACTCTATACTTGCTCAGTAGCCGTGAAGGTCCTTTTTCAAATGTTTTTGATCTATGATTGATTGAATCTGTGGATACAGAACCCATAGATACAGACAGCCAACTCCATTTGTACACACACACACACACACACACACACACACAATAATCCCTGAATCATGATGAGAACATTTTGATCATGTGGTAGTGCAAAAGTGTACTATGTGGTAGTACACACTTAACCACTCTGTTTTTCACTTACAGCACAGTATTCAATAAGTTACATGAGATATTTAGCACTTCATATAAAATAGGCCTTATGTTAGATTATGTTGCCCAACTATATACTAATAGAAGAGTTGTGAGGATATTTAAGGCAGGATAAGCTAAGCTATGATATCAGTAATCTAGGTGTATTGAAAATATTTTCAACTTATGACATCTTCATAAGTTCAGCATAGGGCTATCAGGGTAGAAGTAACCCTGTCCTAGGCAGAAGGCATCTGTATTCATAATACATTAACTTCTTGGCTCTGTGTGTTGAGAGAACTGCAAACAACAGCTCAAAAGACTAATACACACCTAGCATAGCAATTTCTAAATAACATTCTACACTCAAGGGAACTGAAGATCCTTAGTTACACAACTGTTTCCAAGATGGGGAGGGGCAAGTGCAAGCTGTGTCTGTAACTTCTCGTGCCAGCTAGTATCGATGTGCCCAAGGGGTGATGGGAAATGTTGAAAGAATATGGAGCCCCGTGTGGGAGAACTACAACCTGTCAGAACTGGGCAGATTTAAGCATCAACATAAATACTGATAATATATACTGGATTATGACGCTTTGAAAGAAACAAAATGTATGAGATTCTACTGATGGTAAAACTACGCATAACTAAAGAAATAAGAAGGAGAGAAAGGAAAGCTTTTCCTCACAACTAATGCCCACTAGTCAATGTTAAATGAATGATGGTTCGAGTCACATAGTCAACACTGCATTAGAGACCCAAGCCAGTGCAATAAAAAAGGAAAAAGAAATAAACCACGTAAACTTTGGAAGGAAAAATTAAAACCACTACTGTTTGCAGGAAATAATGTTGAATATATAGAAAACCTTAAATAATGTACAGGTAAATTATTAGAATTAATAAGTATGCTTGTAGGGCCAGCCAGATAGCTCAGCAGATTGAGGCACCTGCTTAGACAGATGCAGGCACCAGGTTTTATCTCTGGCATGCCATGCCAGCCCTGCCCCCTGGGTGTGCTGAGAGGGCGAATGAGACTGGGCATGGTGGCATGTGCCTGTAATCCCAGGGCTTGAGAGGCTGTAAACAGGAGGATCACTGTGAGTCCCATCTGTGTAGTGATAACTTGTAGACCCTGTACTAAATACATAAAAAAGTATGCTTTCAAACTATTGAATATAAGTTCCACAAAGAGTTAATTTTCAAGCAATACAATTTATAATAGCAACAAATGTCAAATATTTAGGAAAAATTTAATGAAAGATGTAAAAGACTTGTACAAATCACCAAACTTTACTGCAAGAAACTTTAAAAGGCCTAAACAACAGGAGAAATATTATATGTTCATGAGCTGGAATGTTCCTAATTATTATTATTCAGGTTTGTTCTCTCCACTGTGTTCTAAATATTCAAAGCAATTCCAGTTACAAAATCTCAACAGATTTTTTTATAACAATCTCATCCTAAAATTCATATGAAAATGTAAAATTCCCATAATAACCAAGATGATCTTTTTTAAAAATATGAAAAATTTAAAATATATAAATTTAAAGCAACAACATTAAGATGTGGCTCTGACCCAACAATAGACAAATAGAACAAATAAACTACATTAATGCTTATATTTGTGGAAACTCTTGGGACTCTTAAAATTAGGATAAAAATGAATTTCTACAACAAAATTAATGAATTTTTAAATTTACACATCCAGGGTATTGCTTGATCACACCTCACATATCTATTGCCCTGTGACAATGCTGCTTATCACCTCTTGAAAGAGTCGTTTAATTTTGTACTTCAGCTGCCCAGCACGGGTGACCTGTGGAGCATTCACATGGACTTCGACACCAAGCGGCTGGATCCGTGGGAACGCATCATACCTACCTTCAAGTACAGCCGGGATGTCCCATTCTTTGAAATGCTTGTCCCCACAACCGACACCGTGCGCTTTGGGTATCTCATGGAGAAACTGCTGGCGGTCAAGCACTCAGTGCTGTTTACTGGAATAACTGGAGTTGGCAAGGTGGGAAACCTGTATCAGACAAGAAGTTCCGTCCAAAATGTAGGGCATGGTGGACTTAGAATTAGAGAGAACAGAAATGAAACACTTTTTCTCAGAGCAGCTTCTTTTATTTTTAGCTCTTTCTCAAGAATGTAGTCATGTGGAATATATACTGACCCTAAAACTTACTCGAAAGCTTTGGGTTGTTTGTATGTAAACCATGGGAACTTCTACACTGTTGTTTGTGTTAGGGACCTTTGTGTTACAGTCGCTGGTCCTTCTAGAGCTGCCACTACATGGGTCAGGTGGGAATTGACCAGAACAGTTTGTGTCCCCAAAAGACCACTGAAGGTCAGCCGGTCCCCTCTTGCCTACTCACTTCTGCCTGACACAGCAATGGTGTGATATTAATGTCTCTGGAAAAAGTAGAGCAGAAGAAAAACGTTCGGAGGGATTTTAGACAAACAAGAGTCCACCATCCCCCCCCCCCCCAATTTATATCTAAAACAAGTTTGGATCTTTCTGTGATTCACATTATCAAATCAGTTTGGATGGCAACCAAAATAGAGTTTGGTACAAAACTAAAATAAAACTTTATGATGAGGTAGAACTGATTAGAATATTTCTTTGGTCCTGATAAATATAAATAACCAAAGGAAATGTCCAAGAAACTGGAGAATAGCAGACATTTCAGTCTGGATTTAACTTCTCTCCTCTTATCCTATTTGTTACTCATCGTATTGGATTATCATTGACTGAGGCTACTGAAAAAAAATATTGTGATTAATGTAAAATCAATAACATTTTTCACTTTAAAGTCTGTTATTGCCAAAGGATTGTTAAACAGAATTCAAGAATCAGCTGGCTATGTCCCGGTTTATCTAAATTTTTCTGCACAAACTTCATCTTCAAGAACACAAGAGATCATTGAATCAAAATTAGAGAGAAAAAGAAAAAATATTCTAGGTAAGAATTAGCTTCTTCTGCATGAATTATTTACTAAGATAATAAATTGCATTATAACATGTGTAATAAAATTATAGCTTTTCATTGCTCAATTGATTAACAAAGCTGTGTCTTGGCCTTATATGTGTCCCTATAATAAAATAGCTGAAACTGCCCACTTTATAAAGAAAAGAGGTTTATTTAGTTAACAGTCAAGGAGATCCAATAAGCATGGTGCCAGCATCAGCTTCTTATGAGGAAGAACATCATGATAAATGGCATCACATGGCAGGAGAGAGACAGAAAGACAGACAGAGACAGAGAGAGACAGAATGAGAGAGATATAGAGACAGAGAGACAGAGACACAGAGAGGGAGAGCTACCATGTGGCAAAGAGAAAGAGAGAAGACGAAGAAAGCCAAACTGGCTCTATAACTCCTGTGGTAACAAATCCAGTCCCATGAGAGCATGAACTGATTTTCAAGAAAAAAATACCAAACCTCTAACATAAGACTTCCCAACACTGTCATACTGGAGACAAAGTCTCACCACTAATTTTGGTGGGGAAAAAGTGTATTTTAACCATATAAAAGTGATTCTGCTAATATTTTTTTCAAGTGCTAGACATCTAGACATCTCTCTGTTAAAAAGCAAATTGTTTCTTTCTATCGCCTTCAACCCGGAACATGTTCAGTTTCCACCCTTTCATGGTCTTTCCTCTCTCCACAGCTCGTCAGTTGATTCCTTTGATTTCCCTTGACTCGGAACCAACTCATTTCTTTCTATCTGATGTACTGAGTCTCTGAACTCAGCGGCAGACAGATGAGGAGCTCTTTGGGTTTTCCTCTCAGTCAGCACTTTCAGCCGGGTCTTAGTATCTCTCTTACTCTCCTTTGTTAACTAAACAATAGTACAGCTTTTGGGTCACTTTCAGGTTTCCTGGGTTTGTCTGGGGGTTCTTTAGTACATGTTTAGTTTGGATCTGGCCAATATCATCCCTAAATCTAATCTAAAGCTCACCTCTCCTCTATCATAGCCAGTTTTGTGGCTGCAGCTGCCGGAAGCAAGGAAGGACATGGGATGTTACTTACTCTGCTTCACTCCCCTTGATAGAAAGAGGAAAGGACAGGAGGCACCACGCCAGCAGGACTTAGGGGGACCTCTTAGCGGTGGTCCTTACTGCTCTGGTCAGCGCTGAATGTCTGCCTGTGCTCTCTGGAAGCAGGCTTTTAGGAGTAAGTTCTCATGAAGGACTCCTAAAGGAGCCATGTGAGGGGCCTCAGCCTTCCCGTGGAAGGCTCCCGGAGGCTGGGAATCAAGATCTCAACTGCCATTCAGCGCCGTCCTACAGCACTACTTCCTCTAGCCTCTCCCTGGTGTTTGACCCTAAGAGACTGTGCTTAGCATCAACCTCCCATGATTAATCCCAAACTCAGGGATTTGGCTGTATGCCCATCAGTCAGGAGCAGTCAATGCCAGGGCAAGTGGTTCCCTTTTCTGTATGTCCGTGTGTGTGTGTTTGTATGTGTGTGTGTGTGTGTGTGTGTGTGTGTGTGTGCATGTGTCTGTGTGTGTGTCTGTGTGTGTCTGTGTGTTTCTGATGAGGGTCTATGTTAGTTCTCTTTAAGTATATCCCTATGCAGGGAATCTACTCTCCTGGATCCCATTTGATGTGACTGAGACACCTTTGAACACTAAACCCTATTTTCCCTGAGGTCGATAGACGAAAGAAAACTTTTAGCATTTTTCTCATTCTGACTGTGGAAAGAGAATGTCCTTCCTCACCCATGCCTAGGTACATGGCTGGTAACAATACTGAGCAGGGCTGGCACTGAGAAAGGGCCAGACCTCACAGGAGAATGTCCATCATCATGCATTGTGAGGGTGACGGTGACAGAACAGCTGACATGACCATGTGGCATCTTGGACAGGCCTACCCCTCCCGACAGGAGATGAGGCCAGAGGTCCTCCTCACTCAAGAGAGCAGAACTATGCTCTCTAGGTATCACTGAGTCCAGACTGTTACCAGATCTTGTGTTAGTCTGTTTTATGTTGCTGTAACAGAAAAACTGAGACTAAGTAATTTATAAAGAACAGAGATTTCTTTAACTCAGAGTCCTGGAAGTCTAGGAGCTTCTGGTATAGGCCTCATACAGCTTCAATTCATGCAAAAAGTAGAAAAGCAAACAGATACACATAAGACAGAAAGGGAGGACCAAAGTGCTCACTAATCCATCCCCCAAAGCACAGCCTCCATCGCCCCAGATGGCTCTGAATGGCTCCACTGCCTCAAAACACTGCTACCTAGGGGAGGAAGCCTCAATGAGCTTTGGTGGGGACGAAGCACATTCGAGCCACATTCAAATCATAGCCATTTTGTCCTTACATTTTCTAAGTGTGCACCATAACTCTTGAACTGAATTGTTTTTATTTCCCCCAGGAGCTCCAGGAAACAAACAAGTGGTGATTTTTGTGGATGACTTGAACATGCCCAGGCTGGATCGCTATGGCTCTCAGCCTCCCATTGAGTTGCTTCGGCAGTATCAGGACTTTGGTGGCTTCTACGACAGGAACAAACTCTTTTGGAAAGACATACAGGTTACTTTAGGTTTTACTTTGCTTGTTGCATTCAGATTTAAATAATGAGGAAATGTGGTTATTTGTGTGCTAGGACTGCCATTCACAAAGTGCCACAGACTGGGTGGCTTCAACAACTTATTTTTCCATAATTCTGAAGGCTAGACTGACATCTAAGGCCAAAATGTCAGTAAAATTAATTTAGGGTTTTTTTGTGTTTTTTGTTGTTTTGTTTTTGTTTTTTTATGGGACCAGGGATTGAATTCAGGCCTTAGTGCTTGCCAGGCAAGTGTTTATTCTACTGAGCTATCTCCCCAGCCCCGAGTAGAATTAGTTTCTTGGAAGGTATTCTTCCTTAGCTTACTGATGGTTATCTTGTCCCTATGGTCTCATGATTGCATTAGTCTGTTTCCTGTTGCTAATAACAGAATACTACATACTAAGTAAATTATAAAGAAAAAGATTTAATTTGGCTCATAGTTTTGATCCAAGGTCAAGGGGACAGAGTGTAAGCATAGTGCATGACACATCCAGGAGCTCTTGCGTGTGTATCTTCTGGTCTCTCCCTTTTCTTATAATCCCCCCTGATAGCTTTATTTGATCTTATCAGCTCCTCCATCTTAACATCTCCATCAGATAAAGTTTCCACCTTGTTAATATGTCACAACAGGAATTAATTACAACATCATTTTTGGAAGAAAAATTGTATTCAAACCAGTTCATCCCAGCCCCCAAAACTCATGTCTTCTTCACGTACAACATGCTACCCATCTCATGTCAGCATCAAGCAAAAAGTCCACAGAGTTTCATGAAGGACTCAGGGCAAGCTCCTTCCAGCTGCGAGCCTGTGGAATCTAAACAGATTCAGTACTTTCAATATACAGCGGAGGGACCAGCACAGGGTGTGTGTTCCCATTCCAAAAGGAAAGGACGGCCATGTACGAAGATATAATCTGCCCAAATCACATCTAAACTCTAGCAAGGAAGACTAAATCTTACAGCTCCAAGTCTGGCACCTTGTGCACAGATGGGTAGGCCTGGGTCCCTCAAGGCCTCGGGCAAGCCTGAGGTCACAGGGCTGGTCACAGCCACATAGTTGCGCTCTTGGGCTGCAGGCCCATGACCGCAGCCTGCCTAGGCAGCTGTGGCACAGTGTTGGTGGCTCTCCCCTCCTGGGGTCCCAGCAATGGCTCCACTCCTACAGCGGCCTTTGACATTGCCCTGCGGTGACTTCATCCTGTAGCAAACCTCTGCCGGGCATCCCAGGATTTCTTTGAAACCAGGGGAAGCCACCATGATCCTGCACTTCTTCTGCCCTACACATGTACACAACCAGCAGCATGTGGAAGCCAGATCTGTTACAACCCAAGTGGTACCTGAGCCCACATGCACCACAGCTGTGGCTTCTGTGGAGTGCTCCTTTGAAAAACAAAGAGCAGAATGCTGAAGTGGCCCTGGACAGTGAGCCCAAGGAAAGTCCCCAGCCCTTCCCTGAAATAGTCCTGCCCTCAGATCTCCTGAGCCTGTGATGGGGCGGGCACCCTTCCTCACGAGCTTGTGAGATGTCTTCTGAGCCTCTGTCTCATCTCTTGCCTGATGCATCCCTGCTAATATATTTAGCAAATAGCTGCTTACAAGGGTTTTCTTTGCTCCTTCCCTGCTCAGACTGCAAAGTTTCCAACTGTTTCCTTTTGCCCTTGAATCACACTGGACATGCCTGTTGGGGCTGGTATCTAGATGGCTCCCCAAAGACTCATGTGGCCATAGTGGGGGTTTTTTAGAGGTGGCTGGATCTAGAGTGTGTGATGCTGGGATTAAGTGTGTGATGCTGAGAGCAAGGGTACGGGATTATTAAATTAGTCCACTGAGTGGTTTGGCACAGTTCTGGGTGTGGATAATGGGAAGACCCTCCCTAGGTGTGGGTGCCATCCCTGTCCCAAAGGCTCATAGCCTGGAAAGAGTAGAAGGGACAGCAAGAGCGTTGCTGCCGTCCCTGGCCGGTTGCTGCCTTTGCTGCCCCCTGCCTGCCGCACCATGAGCTGTTTTGTCGCCTCTGTGACACCCCTCTGCCATGTCATGCTGCCTTGCAACCTGCTGGCTATGGACTGAAACCTCTGCAAATCGTGAGCCCCAATAAATCTCTCCTCCTCTTACTTTGGGTGGTGAGCTTTCCATCTCAGGAAGGAGAAAAGTAACTAACACAAAGGCCAAAAGCATCCTTTTCTGCATTTTGTTTATAAATCTTCTCCAGTTTTTCATTCATTTTTAGCTTCCATAAAGCAGGAGCACAGGGACACAGTTTATCCAAATTCTTTGCAGTGCTGTGACAAGGCCACACCTCACCTGCGCTTCTCCGTTGGATGCCTCTCGGTTTTTGCTAGCCATGTCCTCCACACTCTTCTGGCCTCTGCTCATTGCCCAATTCCAAAACCGCTTGTGCACCTTCAGATACTCAGCAATGAGCAACCGCTTCACTTCTCAGTAAGAGTTTTCCATCTTAGACCCTTTTCTGCTGCTAACAGCCCGAAACCACTCACCAAGTCAGTTATAAAGAAAATTATCTTACTTTGAGCTCATGCGAAACAGACCTTGCTTCCTGAGAGCTGAGGTTTAGAGAGCAGATGGACATTCCTAGTGCCTGCTGGTGAGTGGAAGGGGCAAGAAAAGGGTAGTTAGGGGTGAAGCTGGTGACTGCTCTGTTTCTGTTCTGGAGCGGAGACAGCTGGGTAAGTATTTTTTTCACAGGCAAAACAAATTATACCAAGCCCCATTCTAAGGCCTCCTGCTTACTAATTTACTTAACCTCCCAGCAGCCCTATAAAATGAGTAGTGTAGTTAGCCCAGGAGAAGGGGGAGACACAGCCCAAATTCTAGGATTCCTCTCTAACACACAGGCCATTCATCATGGATATTTCTTCAGTCACTTCTTTTCATTTACATGGCCATGATCTGAAGCCGTGTCTTTCTCCTGGAATGCAGAAAGCAGCCCATATTCTAGGATTCCTCTCTAACACACAGGCCATTCATCATGGATATTTCTTCAGTCACTTCTTTTCATTTACATGGCCATGATCTGAAGCCGTGTCTTTCTCCTGGAATGCAGAAAGCAGCCTGTGCCTCTTGTGGAGCTGCTGGGTGGGTGACACCAACAGGGGTGGCTCCGTAACGGTGAGCCTTTAGAGGCCAAATGCCTACCTGTGACCTAAGACCTACTTACTTATTGCAGAGTGCCGACACTGCAATTAAACCTGAATGCTAAAGTTTTGGTTTTGAAAAGCCAACTTGTATGTACACTAACATCTTTTGTCGTAAAAGAACAATGCAATGGTGATTTAAAAATACAACAGAGCTTTCAGGGGTGCAAACAGCTTTTTATTGAATGGTACAAGTGTGCCTTTGGCATGCTTTTGCACAATTCCTATGACCTTTGCTGTTGTAGGCGTGCTGAGAATTTGTCAAACCGTGGCTCACACTTCAGTAGTTTGAGAGAAGCACATGCAGATTCAGGTCGCCTGTTCGTCCACCTCTTATGTCAAGTTTGATACGATTCAAAGCTGAGAACAGCTGCTCACAAGCATAAGTTGATGCAAGCACAGTAAGAAGAGCAACCCCATGTGCATTCATTGACTAAAATTATTTAGACGAGAACTTCACACATGAGGGACGTCACTTTCAGAACGACCAGTCAGTCACGCACACCCTTCATACTCTGTTTTCTCAACTATTGTATACAGCTCACAGAATTTCATTTTCCAGATAAGCATTCTGGAAATTCTACTAGGTCTATTTTTAGATGTCTAAAATCTATCCAGTGTAAGCGGGAAAGATCAGCTTCTTCAAATTGGGCTTTATCTGAAGAAGTAAAAAGATACAGGGTTGTCCTCAACTAATGTAACTGTAAATATCTGTTCATAAAATTCTACTTTGCAGCTGCTACAATGCTAGAAAATTCCTTATAGATTTCCTGATGGCAGGCAGGATTTTCTGCAGGTGTTGCAGAACTTTCTAAATGCAGTTTGAGGCTTGAAATGCTTCAGCTGCCCACTGGCAAGGCCTGAGGCGACTGGGCTCATGTGCCAACAGATAACACTGAGTGTCCCCTGCAGCCCACATACCACAGGTTTGCCGCCTCTGGGCTTGGTGATCTTCACACACCTGCAGTCTCTTCCCACTCTGCACATAGCCCGAGTGGCCTTGTGAAAAGACAGGCCTGATGCTGCGAACCTTTTGTTTGTCCTTGAGCATCTTACTTAACCATGCAGGGCCTTGGTTGTTTTTTTCAGTCTATGAAATGAGTACAACAGGTGCTGGGGAGATAGCTCAGTAGAATAAGCGCTTGCCTGGCAAACGCAAGGGTCTGTGTTCAATCCCAGGTTCCGGAAAAAAACAAAATAATAGGAAATAAAATGAGTACAACAACAGTAATGACCCGGCTGGGTGATCCTGAGGACGTATTGCTGCATGTAGACAAAAATGTAATGCAACGCCTCCTCCTGGCAGGTCCTCAAAAATGTTGGTTGTGAGTCCCGCCATTGAGAGAGACAGTCAGACCTCATCTCTGTCTCTGCTGGGTGACGCCAGTGGGTTTCTCTCCACACAGGACGTGACAATAGTGTCAGCATGCGCGTCCCCCGGAGGAGGCCGCAACCCCGTGACACCCCGCTTCATCCGCCACTTCAGCATGTTCTGCCTCCCGATGCCCTCGGAGCACAGCCTGAAACAAATTTTTCAGGTGAGTGTGCATTTCACTACAGACCTGAAAAGCGGAAAGCGTGTGTTCTGAGGCCCCCACCCAGCGCCCAGGCTTCCTAGACAGCCCATCCGCCCTTGCCTGAGCAAGAGGCAGGTAACCGGGGCACCCAGAGAGTGGCAGACGGCCGTTTTCATCACTGCCCACTGTGTCTGTGGTCTCAGACCTGCCCCCAGAGCCTGTGTGTCCTCTGGCACCAGACACCACCGTGCCTGGCGCTCCCAGGACCTCAAACCCGGCGGCGGCGTCTCGTCTGCTGCCATTGCACACAAGAGCCATTTGTTCTCCACCTGTGCTAATCTCCCTAGGGGCTACTTCCCATCCTTTAAGTAGGGGACATAATGGCACCTGCCCTGTATGGGCTCCACAGAAGCTGTTAAGAAGCATAAGACCTTATTTTGAGCAGAATGAAGACAGAACTTGGAGCAGCGTGGGTAGAGTGTGCCTCGACCAGCGAGAGTGAGAAAGGATAGGTTTCCAGGGGTGTCGGTGGAGGATGGGAGCTGATAAGGAGGACGGGATCCAGGGATGCAGGAGACGGCGTGCATGCAGGGAGAATGGGGCACCGCAGGCGACTGGCCTGCGGAGGCTGCCTCACCTCCACGCTGGCCCGCAGCAGCCTCTCCTTCCGGGCGAGGCCCTCTTAGGGGAGAGAGAGGAGCAGAGCCGGCAGCCTTTGGTCCGTGCGGAGGCTTTTCTGTTCATGCTGACAGAGCTTACCTCCCTGGAAAATGGTTTTCAATAAACTTTCAATAGTTTCAGTAAGTTGCTTACGAGCTAATGCCAAAGTGATACATAAAAAACTTCAGGAGAATGTTTCAGAATACGGAAGAAAAAAAAAAAACCTCTGGTGTGGTGGCGCATGGCTGTCATCCCAGCCCTGGAGAGGCTGGGGCAGGAGAATCGCCTCGAGTCTGAGGCCAGCCTGGACTACATAATGATGTCTAAAAAAAGAAAGGATGGCGGTCTATCCCTTGTGTCACTTGAAGTTAAGTACCAAAGTGTAGAAGAAAATATGAAGCAACAATGGGGGTGAGCGCAGCCATTAAAGTCCTGCCACCAAGAATAGTTACACTGCCATTGTATTTTGGATTTGAAGTGGGAGGTTTCTCCTCATGTGATGCAGACCCATCTGTGTGCTACGGTCAGCGCTGGGCGGCGTCTCCAGTCGCCCAGGCTTCATTTTAAATGTGCTAAATCAACAAATTACTTCAGTTCTTCAAAGGTGAAGGCAAATTCAAGGTTTTACCTATAGAAAAAAATCATACTCATTCGAAAATACTTTGAGTGAGAAGGGAAACAGAGCCTGGTTCCTGGGAAAGAAATTGTCCTCCGACCCCCTCAGCCTCCTGATCCCCTCAGCCTCCTGCAGGGTTGTCACAGGTATGGGAATGTGTCACTCACAGGAACATCACCCAGCAAGCACAGGTGGGATGCAGCTGCCTCTTCCCCCTGTAGCTTACAAACATAACTAAATGTGTGCCTGTCATGAGCGGAAGCGGAATAAGAGGTACCAAAACAGATTCAAGGGCCCCTGAAGTGGGTCTGGATCCAGACATGGATTTGCAGTGTTTCCCTTATTATTACCAGAGCAAATAGGGTACTTCACTCATGAGGGAAAAGGGACCGGCTCCGGGCCCAGGGGCCTCACGTTTAAACACATTCATCTAAGCAAAGTCCCAAGAGCTCAGAGCTCATTTGTCCCGCCCTCCGACACTGTGTGGGGGAGGAGGGACTGATGGAGAGTCAGCTAACCTGTTAACACCATGTGTGAGGGGCTGGGGAGAGAGCTCCATGGCAAAAGTGCCTACCTGGCAAATGCAAGATCATGGGTTTGAACCCCAGTCCTGCAAATATAAATAAATATAAATATATATATATATGATAAATGATTTATTTATATTGTATGAAGGAAACCTGCAATATATGTCACTATTTTATATATAATGGAATATTCATATTATTTTTAATCACCTACCACTTCTGAGGCAGGCTACAGTGTGACTGCAGTCTCTCTAATTACCTGTTGCAAGTTAGTCCAGCCATACATATATGCAGAGAACATGTCACTAACGACCAGGCATGGTTTGCCACATTTGGAAGATGTAGGTCACAGGTGATTCTTCCTTGAGCCACAACTTATACACACCTAAGTGTTTACTTGTTGGAAATGTTTTAGCCAATCTGTACATCAGTATGCATCCGAAAGAACATCCAACAAATAAAACCAATGGTGATATCACTAGATGTAATTTCTAATTAAAAAGATATAATCATGTAATTGAAAACCACAATCAGTCCCATAAAATACTAATAACACTCTCAGGCCAGTGCATCCTTCCCCAACTGTGAGAATTCTGGGCTCTATTTTGTGTGCATATTCTTAGTGGGAGCTGTGCAAAGTTGTGAAACACAGTATAACCACACCTATAAGCTGTGGCCTTTGGAAACCCCAATAATGAAGTGCTAATTTTCATTTTTGAATACAATTTAGTAGCCATTAATTCATTCATTAAACAAACATTTATGCCAGATGTTGGTGTATCAGTTTTCATAAAACAGATGCCACTTGTGTCCTCATGAAACTTCCATAATAGAGACAAATGAATAACAGATGAGCTATGGAAGCATACCCACAGTTATAAGATCCACATATAAATTGTATTTTATTTGCGTGATGGCAAATAAATAGGCTGGATTTTTTTCCTATTTATAATAAATGCTCATATACATATATAATATTTTCTTCCTTCACATATATATTCATTTATTTCAATTTGTCTATTTTTTATTACACACTGCTGACCATATTTTCATCATATTTGACAACTGGCCTTGAGAGGCTCCTGCTCAAACTACTGGCAATATGCAAAATACTACCTTCCTTTTAGGAACCAAGGAATGTACTTCAAAATACAGATAGTTGTATAAGCTGTTGAAGCTAATGTTCAGCGGAGTAGCCCCTGAAAACAAGTAATCTGGTTATTTTGAAATATTTTTTATATGAGAACAAAATCTAAAGTCATAAGAAATACTGAGAAAACATTAATATGGCTTCTCCTCCATTCATTTGGTGAATCCTCCCATGAGTCACTCCAAGGTGAACGGTGAAGAGGATCTATATTTTTACAAACTATAATGATATTCCCTGGCAACTGTGGATAGTTCATAAATATATACTGCTAAATTGTGGTAAGCTATGTAAGAGATCAGAGGGACTGATGGGAGCACATATTTGGTTTGGATGGCCAAGGAAGTCCTCTCTGGAGAGATGACAGGTGATCTAACTCATGAAGGATGAGAAAGTCCACACCAAGCAGCCAGCCAGGTGGAGTGGCAAGTGTGGAGACTGAGGGAGGAAGGAGCAGGGGGTGCTGAGGCCAGAGTGACTGGGATGGTGACCGGGGCTGGGGTGAACAAGATGGCGGAAGGCCAAGGGGACCTGACTAGAAATGGGAGAAGCCAATGAAAGAAGGAAGCAAGCAATGAGGAAGAATGGGAGGCAGGAGCTATGTCAGAGTGTTATGGCTTGTGTCTAGTTGTCCCCCGTAAGCCTCATGCAGTCGTGGGGTGGGGACTTCCAGAGTTTGAGATTAGCTCATGATCCACTAGGATTATGGGTCTTAGTACTGCTGGGATTATGGGAGTGAGTACTTCTCCCAGCCTGGGGCAGAGAGCCTGAATGCAACTCAACAGAGACCGAGAGGCAGACTTCCTCTCTGTAGCCATCGTTGCTGCTACTCCTTCCTCGCTCTCTTGCTCTTTGCCACCGCCATGAAAGGTTGTTCTCTGCCATGTGCCGCTCTGCCTTGGAGTCAGCCAAGTATGGACTGAAACCTCCAGTAACTGTGAGCTAAACAAACCTTTCCTTCCCTTCATTTTGTGTGTCGGGTGTTTCTCTCAGCAGCGAGAAAAGAGTATCTGAGACACAGAGGAAGCAGAAGGAGGCAGACAGATTCTAATCGTGTGTTCAAGAATGACTGTGAGGGAGGGGACAGAAGGGAGGGGTCAGGAGAGACTTCCTGGTTCTTGGTCTGAACAGAGGAAGGTGGAGCCATTTATGCTGCTAGGGATAAGGGACAGGACGGTGCATACTTATAAGTCACATATCCATGAAGATGAAGTCTATGGGGTCATTGGTTATTTGCCCATAGAAGACTTCATTTCTAGATGTATTTGTGGTAGTTCTGAGAGCTTCCTGGTGTATCCACACATCAGCCATGAGTGCCAGCCTGCCAGACACCCCAACACAGCAGCCAAGAATGAGTCCATTTGTGAAAGCATATTCCAAACAGAGCAGGTTTTCTAAATTCTTTTTTAAAGATCTTTTATTTATTCATTCATTTGGTACAGGGTCTCGCTTCTCACTACGCAGCTCAGACTTGTAGTGATCCTCCTGTCGCAGCCTCCCCAGCACTGGGATTATAAGGGTGCGCCCCTATCCTCGGTTTCAGGGGCCAGCTCAGCACGCCCAGAGTTTCAGGCAGCACAGCATGCGGTACTGGGGAACAAACCCAGGTCCTTGCACTTGCCAAGCAGGCACTTAGACCCCAAGCTATCTCCCAGCCCTGAACAGAGCAGTTTTGATGTGAGGTTTTTCTGTTGGAATTTAGCTTCCTAGTTGTTTTTAGAAAAAAAAAAAAGGGGGGTGGGGGGAGGGGTGGTTGGAGTGAAAATATTTGAAAGAAAAATACTTGGTTGAAAAAAGAGCTCTAACCCTCTCCTGTTGTATTTCTGCCTCTAGGCCATCTTAAATGGCTTCCTGGGCGACTTCACACCAGCTGTACAGCAAACTGCGCCAAACATCGTCGAAGCTGCAGTTGAGATTTACAACAGGATGAGCGTCGACCTCCTGCCCACACCGGCCAAGTCCCACTATGTCTTTAACTTGAGGGACCTGTCGAAGTGCGTCCAAGGTAGCGTCCTGAGCCCGCGTTCTCTGACCCGCATCCTCCTGCCGTTTCTGGTGGCTCCAGACCTCCCGGTGGCATCATGGACCCAGGGGTCTGCGACTCAGAAACCCCAGGGGCTGTCCCTGTTCAAGTCATCCTTCCCGTGCGCCCCGATCTACACATTGCACCCCGCCTTTTCTAGCCCGCAGGGTTCTCTAGTTTCTGCCCCCAGCCAACAGCCTTTATTTTTCTTAAAAAAAAAAAAAAAAAAGCGACCAGTTCAGAGCGGCAGCATTTGCCCACTCTCCCAAGCAATCTGTGTCTTCCCTCCCTAAGTCGCGCTGTCCCTGTCCCCATACGGGCCCAACTCCCTCTGGCCCTGGATGCCATCCCCCACCCCCTCATGGATTTCGTTTTTATAATTCCAGCCTCGCTATCGCGCATTCCTATTCTATGGGCTCATTCCTAACAGCAATTTAAAGACAGCTGCCGCGCTTCCAGTCTTCTTCTCCTTAGGCTGCGCTTCCCTCTGGCAGCAAGCTCACGCCTCCCATTTCTTCGCAGTTTCTAGAGACCTTTTATAAACGGCCTTGTAATGCGTGGCCTTATAGAAGCTTGACCCCTGCCGCTGCACTGAGCCACTCTTCCCAGCCTTAAGCCCTCCAGGGCGTCAACTCGGTGCCTCAGATCTTGATTTTTCCCCACTACCTTTCTATTTCTACTTTTTAAATAATTTCCGAGCCTCAAAACTCATATATAGTTCAGTGGCATAAGTGCCTGCCTGGCTACACGCAAGTTCGCAAGTTCAATTCCCAGAATGCAAAAGAACTAAAAAGAAAAAAAAAAAAAATCATGATCTATTTTAGGTTTGACAATCATACAGTACCAGAAAATTTTAATTTTTAGTATCTTTCTCTCTGTCCCCACATTTGATCAAAATGTCCTCAAATTCCTCTATCCCTACAGATATTCACTGAAAATAAGTAAAACTGTAAGCACTTCAAAAAAATATTTATGTAAAATATATACATGCATGTGAGATGCAAAAAGATAAAATGCAGCATTATTAGCTATAGAAATGCCCTAGTACGGCGAGGCGCCACGGACAGCACCTACTGTTGGATGCACCTGTGTCCTGCTAGATACTCGCCCCATCCCGAAGTGTGAGGAGCCCTGGGTGAAGGGTTCCCATGAAGAAGGAGCATTTCTGGTCACTGGTGCACCACATTGCAATTTAGCTGCAGTTATTAGAACTATAGTTGCAATAACTATTTATGTTAACAAAAAGTACTCCGGATCACTTGCATAACAGCCAGCAGGTCCAGCAGCATTAGTGAGAACTGAACACTGTGTAAGAAAGACAGGCAGTAAAAAAAAAAGACAGGCAGTGAGTATTTTGAAAAAGGTATAAGCAGGCCGGCAAGATGGCTCAGCCATCTAAAGCACCTGCTGAGGCAAGCTTAGGCAACCACCGGGACCGCGCTTCAGTCCTCAGCAACACGTGCTGTGCCAGCCCGACCTCCAAGGCAGGGTGAGCCGGCCATAATAATTTTAAAAAAGGGGGGAAGGCAGAGACATAGCTCCATGACACAAGTGCCTGCCTGGCAAGTTCCTGCCTGGCAAGTGCAAGTTTGTGAGTTTGAACTCCAGTTCCACAAAAAGAGAAAAGGATATAAGCATCAGGAGAAAAGTTGTGAGATAAATAAATACTTTGCTTTTTAGAGAAATGTAACACTTTATTCAACATTAACTACTGATGTTCAGTTAAGAAAATACCTTTTTTTTTTCTTTTTTTTTTCTTTTTTTTTTTTTTTGTCTGGCTCAGGCTGCCTTAAGGTCAGGTCTGGGAATTGAACCACCATCCCCTGTGCCTGACTAGGATTGCCCACACAGGCACTTAAATCACTGAGCTAACCCACAAGCCCCCGTCAGTTAAGCAAATATCAAGAAAGCAAGGATTTCAAAGAAGTCCTTGTCATATAGCACGTGCCAGCTTTGCTTTCAACACTTGAGTCCTCGTCACCATCTCCGATACCCACTAGGGAAACACTCACTTCTGCTAACGAGGGGTAGGTCGGCCTTCATGTTTCCTACTTAATTAACTATCACTAGAGATTTCACAAATGCACAACCTTTCTTTTCCTTTTTCTTGAAACACAGGGATTCTCCAGTGCGACCCAGGAACAATAAGAGAAGAAATGCAGATATTTAGACTCTTCTGCCATGAATGTCAAAGAGTCTTCCACGATCGTTTGATTAATACTGAAGATAAAGAATACTTCCATGCTATTTTGACAGACATGGCCAGTAAATATAAAGCTTTATTTACCCATTTCTTTTTTTTTTTTTTTTTTTCCTGGCAGAAAAGCAATTCAGTTCCTTTCTTTTTTTAATTGAACTTTTTTTTTTTGAGACAGGCTCTCGCTATGCAGTTCAGGCTGGCCTTGAGCTCACTTTTGTAACCAAGGCTGGTCTTGAACTTACACTGATCCTCCTGCCTCAGCCTCTCAAGTGCTGGGACTACAGGCTTAATTGAACTTTTCTTTATGTTTGTACTACAAGAGGTTTATAATCATTTTGGGGAGTGGGTAACAATTTGATTTCTAGAAGGAAAAATTGAGCAGAATCATGAACCTCGACTGTTCCTGAGTACAATTTATTTTCTTTGATAGTTCAAATGTATAAAATATTACAAAAGCAATTTTTTAAAATTCATGAAACATTGATAGTTTTAATTCAGTATAAAAATTTAAGTAGAAGAAAAGTAGGAGAAACATTTTGAAACCATGATAATTACATAGTACTTCTGATTTTTTAAATAAGTATCTAATATTTATTATTTAACAAAAGTTTTAAATATTTACCAAGTATTCTTAATCCTAACCCTTGGGTAGGATCAATCAAACTAAAGGAGCATGATGCTAGCGAGACTTTCACTTTTCATTTATACTAAGTTGAGCTTCTCAGCAACTACTGTTATTCTGTATCTCCTATCATTAAAATGCAGCATTTGAGCCCATCATTCTATTGAACTGTTTTTGCTTTTCAACAGATAAACACTTTGGAATTGCAATTGGCTTGGAATATTTTTTAAAGAAACCCATCATCTTTGGAGACTTCATTAAGGCATGTATATCTTATTGACTTAACACCTTGGAGGGTTAGCTAGCGTTTGCTCTGTTTCGCTGCAGGTATTCTGCAAGAAGTTTACATCTGTGAAAGTAAAATATCCAACCTTGGTATGCGTAAACTACAGCCCCGTTGGTCGCCTCCGTCTGCAGGCTGTTCTGGTAAACCAAGTTTTATCAGAGCACAGACACACGTATTCCTGTGTGTAGCACTAGTGTGGCTGCTTTTGCCGGACGACAGAGAGTGCCGTAGCAATGACCATGGGCCTATAAAACTGAAAACATTGCCATTCACTAAAGAAGAAAGTTTGGGCCAGAGAGATAGCTTCATGGCACAAGTGCCTGCCTGGCAAGTGCAAGGTCATGAGTTTGAACCCTGGTCCCTCAAAAAAAAAAAAAAAGAAAAGAAAAGAAGGTTTGTACCAATCTCATTACCTTCTGATTTGGAAGAAAGCACAGAGGTTTGTCTCTTACTCAGACCTAGAATACCTCAATGTATTCTTTCTTTAAATCTTTTTTAATCTTTCACTTATTGATTGATTTGGTACAGGGTCTCTTAACTATGCAGTTCAGACTCATAGTGATCCTCCTTTCTCAGCCTCCCCAGCACCGGGATTACAGGCGTGTGCCACCACACCTGTTTCAGTGGCCGGCTTGGCATGCACAGGGTCCTGGGGCCAGCACAGCATCTGGTACTGGGGATTGGACCTGGGTCCTTGCACTTGCCATGCTGGCGCTTAGACCAATGAGCTATCTCCCCAGCCCCCTGTTTGTATTCTTGAAGCTGTTCACCTCTTGCTAATTCATCAACATAACTGGAGTCACTTCAGAGTAACTCCAGTTAGTAGTAAAATTTCCATTACATTTAATTTCTTTTCTGTTTCCTTACAAGTGTCTCAGATCTGCCCCCAACAGTGTCTATGTACAGAATAGCCTAAAATACATCTTCCATCTAAGCACCACACCTGCACTGGCAGGTAGCCTCCCTGTGTTACCAGGTTGACTCGATGCAGGGACACATGTCCCCGTCCCAGAGGGCAGGAGCCATGTCTTTTTCTTTTCCTTTTTGGTTTTTCACCCAAAGCCCCTGGACTCTCCCACAGACCTAGGAACACAGCAGATTCCAAGCCAACACTGGCTCAACATGATGGGGTCCACCTGTGTATAACGTGTGCAGGACCTCACCACTCTGGCAGGCCCCTCCAGAGGAGCACTGCCACCTGCCAGATAAAAAGATAGCTTATATGTGTGAAATAGACCTGGCTAAATTTAGCATCGAAAATAAAATCCAGAGGGCTGACCAGATAGTTCAGACGACTAAAGCGCCTATGTAGGCAGGCTCAGGGGCCCAGGTTTTATCCACGGTGCACTGGGTCGCCCCCTCCCCACCCCCACTGGGGAGCACTGAGACCGCGATTGAGACTAGGCATAGCGGCACACACCTGTACTCCCAGCACCCAGTGCTTGGAGGTGGAAACCAAGAGGATGTGTGTACTGAGACCCTGTACTAAATACATTTTAAAAAATTAAAAAATAAAATAAAATTCAATTTTTAATAGATTTTCTGTCTGTTTCTAGTCATGGTATTATTAAGCAAGGAAATAAAGCAAAGCAAAAAGAAAATCTGAACTCGTCTGGCATTGCCTAAGTGTGTTTCAATCAAAGTTCCAGTATCCTCAAGGCAGTGGCTAGCACGGAGACCCACCTCCCCTGAGCCCAAGAGGGTTTAGCTACTTTAGTTTACACAACTCTTATTCTTAACAGTTTAACCGTGGATGACTGCTGTGCAAGAGCTACCTATATAAAACATGAGTGTTTGTAACAACGACCATCTCCCAGGACTAGTTTTCAACCAGATAGCTTTTCAGATTCACAACCTCAAATAGAAAAAAACAGAACCATAGTGTGGGATTGTGAGAAAAATGAAAACCCTATTTTAAAGTCCTTCATGAATGGTACTGCGAAGATTGCTGGAATTACAGTGTACTATTTAAAGAAGATAAGGAAAGGAGGAAAGAAAGAGGGAAGGGAAAAAGAAACATATATGTGCATATACGCGGGATGCCTTGGGTGTCTGTGCCGGTGATATCTGCTGGTATATTGAAAGGAGTAGTGAATGCTTCATTTTTTTGTTTTGCCTTTTTAATTTTTATAAATTTTGTTATCAATTTAGCATGCTTATATCTGGTAATCTGAACAACTAATTTGAAGGTAACAACATGCAATTTAACAACCATTATTGGGTTCCTATCATTTCGTTTAATAAAATTCTATGTCATTTCTAATGGCTTTTTTAACTACTATTTTTATTCTTTGAAAAATTTTTTAAAAAATTAAAGAAGTTAAATGGATTTCCCAGACTGTGCATGTTGAGTAGATTTACATATCAGAATTGATCTACCTTGGTTCTTCTCTCATAAATCATCTTATAGTTTGGCATAGAGAAGTCTGAACGGATTTATGATGATATGCCTGATATGGACAAAATCGCAAACGTTCTACAAGACTATCTGGATGACTACAACCTCGTAAACCCCAAAGAAGTAAAGCTGGTATTCTTCCAGGATGCCATAGAACACGTGTCAAGGTAAAGTTCTTTAAGTGTCCAATGGATTGCTAGATGGACTAGAATATTAGCAATGCTCAGTACAGTTAAAGAGACATTTTTAATATATATGGCGTGAACTTTCTACGGAATCACCAGAGTCATTATTTTTGCTAAATATTAAAAGATTTTTGTTTTTATGATGTCCCATCTTGTCACAAACAGGCTCTGAGGTGATTTGCAAAGATATTTTATGCCTTGGGGCTGGTGAGATAGCTCAGCGCCCGCTTAGGCAAGCTTAGGCAAGAGCAGGGACAGCAGTTGGATCCCCAGCACCACGTGTTGTGCCAACCCTGCCCCCAGGGTACACTGAGCTGGCCAGGGCCCCAACATAGTGGCACATAACTGTCATCCCAGAACTGGGGAGGCTGAAAGCAGGAGGATTCCCATGAGTCCAAGCTGTGTAGTGAAACCCTGCAACAACCAAATACATAAAAGAAGATATGTATGCCTTATCATAAGATTAATGATATGCATGCCTACAGCAAAAAGTCCAAGATTGTAGCAGACAAATTGAATCCTAACCATAAAATCTGTGTCATTCTGAATCTGACTCCTCCTCAGTGCCAGTACCCTGGGAGGAATGTCCCTAATACATGGGCATCCATCCTCAATATCCACAGTCCTTGGGGCACACATCACTTCTTGAAGTGGTTGGAGTTCTGTTGGACAATTCCCCATATTGAAATGACCCTTCTGGCACAAACCATCTGCTCTCCTGTGATTTCTGACATCAGTTCCATCTTATGCAGCGGGAATAATCAAGACATTCAGTGTGCATGTAAAATCACGATTTAGAGCATCTCATTTAACTGCCGCCACATCCCTCTGACCTCAGTATCATAATCTCTTTTCAAGTAAGGCTTAGAGAATGTTCTAGTGCTTTTTTAGCCACTGGCTTCACTTTTATCTTCACCTCTCATTGCTCTGGGAAGGTCTTTCTTGAGGTTTCTCTTCAGTTATACTCGGCAGCAGCTGAAAGACCTGGGCCATCTTTTCCTCCATGCTGTCTTCCTACATGTCTCTCCACAGCAATTTCAGAGTGCCTAGATTTCCTACGTGGTGACCCAGGGCTCCGAAGGCAAGGGCTCTGCCTCAGGACAGCAGGCAGAAGCCAGGTGACCTTTGCAGCTTTGCCTTGGAAATCACCCATCATCAATTCCACCATACTCTTTTAGTCAAAGCAGATGTCAACGTCTACCCTCCTTCAAAGAAAACAGAGACTCTGTCTCTTATGACATCCAAGAGAAAGTAATATCAGAAACATCACTGTAGTCATTTCTTCCACAGAGAGTGAAGAAAATTCTCCAACATCTTCTAGTGAGTGAGTGGCAGGCTGAGGAATCATGTTCAGATCTTCCCTAAGTACCCTTCAGGTCTCCCCTCCCAAAACAGGCCTATTCATTTTCATCAGATCTGAAAATCATTCCTATACATCTCTTAGCTTTATTTCTCAAGGCAAAAATCATCATTTAATAGGTTTGAAGCAACCTATTAAAATTTATTGCTAGCCTTCCACATCCTTAATATTTTATAACTTTTCAATGTTCCTTTTAAAAGGTGGTAATCAGATTTGATATCCTATTCTATGAAATAAACAGTGCAAAATATGAATGTGAATGGCATTTCCCATGATCCTCACTACTGCAGCAAGGTTTATCAGCTTTTCTTTCCTTATGTCAACTACATTTAGCTCCTTGTTAAGACTGGTGATTAAATTCCCATAATTGTTTCACTAAACCATAAGCAAATAAATTCCACCTATTCTACGTTTCTGCTGTTTAATTAACTCTAATTCAGAAATTATGTTTGTCACAGCTTGCATTATAAGGTACGCTCACTTGTCATTATGTTGTCATGATATTGTTTGCTTTCCATCTGTCCCCCTGCCAGCATACCCAGACATTATCCCTGAACAACTTTCATTGCCATAGCTTAGGAAACTTTAAGCCTATTTTTAAAAAGAGAGAAAGACTAAGAAAGAGAGAAACAAAGCAGTAATAATGGCTGCCCTCTGGGCTGAGAGACTTTCTGGCCACAGACCAAATGATAGACAAATCCAGCTTAGTTGTAGTTGCAATCATACTTACTTTTATGAAAGAGAGTTACTATTAAGTTTGTTTAAAATATTAAAGGGGATATAGCTCAGCAGCATAAGTGCCTGCCTGGCAAGTATAAGGTTCAAAGTTTGATCCCCAGTATCACAAAAAAAAAAAAAAAGAAAGAAAGAAAAAAAAGAAAAAGAAAATATTAAAGGAAGGGCCGGCCAAATAGCTCAGTGGATTAAAGTGCCTGCAAGCGGGCACAGGGGCTGGGGCTCGATCTCCAGGCCTGCTGTGCTGGCCCTGCCCCCAGGGTGCATTGAGACAGCAATTGAGACTGGACATGGTGGTGCAGGCCTGTAATCCCAGCTCTTAGGACGCTGTAAACAGGCGGATCATTACAAGTCCCACCTAGTAGTAAGACCCTAAACACCCTGTAGACCCTTCCCCACAAAAGATAAATATGTAAAATAAAATATTAAAGGAGGAAACTAAAAACCAATTGTAGAATGGTGGAAATTCGGTTTCTCAGACACCCAAAGGACCACCATGTAAAAAACTGTGCAGATGCATTGCCTTTTTTTTCTAGAAAGTATCAGTAGTTTGGAATCAGAAGAAACACATCTCTACCTATTTTTTTTTTTTAGGACTGGGATTCAAACTCACAACCTTGCACTTGCCAGGCAGGCACTTGTGCCATGGAGCTATCTCCCCAGCCCCTACACTTCTACTTCTAAGAGCTCCCACATACTGCTGGTTACCAGTGTGAAGGGTTCCATTATGAGCATGAATTGTGATCGGTAATTCAGCTCATGCAGTATGTCCATTTCTTGCCGACATTTTACTTGGTTTGATTTTTCATTTGCTTGTTCATTTGTTTGTTGTGGTTTTTGTTTGTTTGTTTGTTTGTTTGTTTTTAGCATAGAGTAAATAGACTAGTCTTCCCAACTCGGGAAGAGTTTGCTTCAGAGCCTGCGCTTTCAAAGTGCAAATCACCAGGCATCGCCTGCCCATCTCTGCCCAAAATTATCTCCTGCTCCAAGAATGGGTGAATGGTTCTCTTCCTTAAAATACAAGTCACCAATAGAGATTCTTAGTGGGAGGAGTTCTCTATTCATTTATATGTATATTTTAGAAAAAAAAATCATTATAGATGATCTATTTGTTTTCAATAATGTCAGATAAAAGGAATAAAACTTCAGGAAAGACATACATGAAATGAGGAAAGCACAGCATATGTAGAGAAAGATTTTTATATTCAATATCTTACCCACTTGCGCATCATGAAAGAATAAAACTTTTGGCCTTCCATGTTTATTCACACAGGGCTGGCGAGATAGCTCAGTGATCTAAAGCGCCTGCTTAGGCAAGCTTAGGCAACCTAGGGACCACAGTTCGATCCCCAGCACCACATGCTGCACCAGCCCCATCACCAGGGCAGGCTGAGCTGGCCATAACTAATAAATAAATACAAGTTTTTTTACAAAAACATTTATTTAAAAAAAAATGTTTATTCACACAGGTAACTGAAGGGAAATGAGCACACTGCTGCCCTTCCACTAGATATGTACTGTGACAGACGTAGCAATGAAAGCCATGCCTATGGGTCTTCCTTGTCCTAGGACAGGAGCTGGCAGAGGTTGTGGGGAAGGAACCTCTGTTCTTTTGTACAGAGCCAGACAGAAAATACTCTAGGCTCTGTGATCAGACAATTCCAGACAGTAACAAATGAGCCTTGCTATGCTTCAGTGATACTTTATAGGTGTTAATATCTGAATTTCACATGGTTTTCACACACCATGAAATGTCATGCCTCTTTTGGCTTTTCTTTTTTTTTACCATTTTATTGTTTTTAAATCTAAAAACATCCTTAGTACACAGGCCATGAAACACACACAGGGACACCCACACTCATAGTTGAGGAGCAGAGTCTGATCCACAAGTCGTTATTTGGTGACCCCTGTCCTAGACAGATAGGTGTTGTCAAGATAGTCAGTATATGGAAGGGCAGGGCCACCTGAGGAACAGAAGAGCCTATGGAGATGGAAGAGACAACTTGGAAGCTTGCTATTGTTTTAGAAGATCCTAAGTAAAGGCACGGCATCTGGGACATGTCCACGTTTAAATAAGCTTTTGTAGATTCCCTGTTCTTGTCTCACATTACATGTAGCACCTCCATCTGACCCCCAAAGATGACAGGGCACTGTGCTCTTTGTTTTACAGATTTTTCTTTTTTATTTTTCCAATTTATGTATTTGGTACAGGGTCTCACTGTACAGCTTGGACTGGTAGCAATCGTCCTGTTTTCAGCCTCCCCAGCACTGGGATTACAGGCATGTACCACTAGCCCAGACTCAGCCATTGGCTCAGTGCACCCCAGGGCCAGGGCCAGAGTGACATGTGGGACTGGGACTCAAACCCTGGTCCCTGTGCTGGCCAAAGCAGGGCTTAGTCCACTGAGCTATCTCGCTGACCCTATTTAAAGTGCCTGCTTTAGAAACAGTCAGGCAGAAGGGACTGCAGTTCAATCCCCAGCACCATGTGCCTCACCAGACCCATCCTTAAGGCAGCCTGAGCCAGCCAAAAAGAATCCTTCGCTGACCCTATTTTATAGATTTTTAAGTCCCTACAAGTTGGTCACTTGAATATAGATTGTTTTTTTATTTCTGAAATGACCAGCATTGTGGAATGTTTTTTCATGCATTTATCTGCTATTTGTATTTCTTCTTCTGAGAAGTGCATATTCATCTCAAATGCCCATTTTTGGATTGGGTCTTGGAATTTTAGGGGCCTGATTTTTTTATTCTTTGTATGTTCTAGATAGAAGTCCTTTGTCTGAGTGACTGTAAGTTAAGATTTTTTTTTCCCAATTTGTGGGTTGTCTTTTCACTTTGTTGGTGATTTCCTTTGATGTGCAGAAACTTCTGAATGAGATGAGATCTCAGCTCTTGATCCTTTGAAGTGTTTCACGTGCAGCTTGGTTTTTGTTCCCGAACTCTCTGCCTACCCCTGCGTCTTTGAGATTTCCACCTACTTTGTCTTCCAGCATGTTTAGTGTTTCTGTTTTAATGTTTAGATCTTTAATCCATTTTGACTTTAATTTAGGGTGTGATGGTAGACCTGGATCTAGTTTTAGTTTTGGGGATGTGAAAAGCCAGTTTTTCCAGTGCCATTTATTAAAGAGACTGTCTTTCTTCGAGTGAACATGTTTCACCCCTTTGTCAGACATAAAGTAGCTATGGGTGTTTGTAGTGTGTCTACATCCTCTGATCTGTCCCATTGATCCTCAGGTCTGTTTTACATTTGTTTTCTTGTTTGTTTGTTTTGTGTTAGTGCCATGCTGATTGTATTGTATAATTTCAAGTCGGGGATTGCAATGCTTCCTGCCTTGCCTTTGTTGGCCAGGATTGCCTTTTCTATTCTAGTTCTTTTCTGATTCCAGATTAATTTTAGGGATGTTTTCTCTAGATTTGTGAGACATGCTGATGGTATTTTGATAAGGATTGCATTAAGTCTATATAACAATTTTGGGAGTATGGCCATTTTCCCAATGTTGGCTCTTTCTATCCAAGAACAAGGAATATCTTTCCATTTTCTGAAATCCTCTTCAATCTCTTTTTTCAGACTATTGTAGTTTTCATTGTATAGATCTTTTAGTTCCTTTGATAGATTAATTCCTAAGTATTTCACTTTTTTGGATGTTATCATAAAGGGTGTTTTCTCTCTAATTTCTCTCTCAGTGAAGTTGTAGTTTGTATAGAAGAATGCTATTAATTTTCCCCCAAAAGTCTTATGTGCAGAGGTAAAGGCTGATCAAAGAACACAGGTCACTTGGGGCATGAACTGGCAGGTGGACTCTTGTCCTTGCTTCTTCCCTTGCTCTATGCTTCTGGGCTACCATGGCATAAGCAGCTGTCCCCTGCCATGACCTTTCACTGTGCCCTCCCTGCCATAGAGCTGTCAACTGTGAACTGAACCCACTGAGACCGTGACCCCAAATAAACCTCTTCTCCTTGAAGTTGTGTCAAGTGTTGTGTCCCAGTGATGTGAAAGTACCCAATACAGAAAATTTAATGTTTTAATTAAAATTAAATCTCTCCTGTTTGATTTCCTTTCATGATGACAATGGCTACTATTTCCATCACTGTCCCATCAGTTCCATTCCCTCTTCTCTCTGCTTCTCTACTTGCTATGTTGTGGCCTCCATGATCTCATTCATTCCTCCTTCCATTTTTCTCTCTCCTCATTTTGATATCACTCATTTTCCTCTGTGTTCCAGGTGAATTTCCTGAGCTGCTGCTCTACGTCCCTCTCCTGCTGCCCGTGGCATCCTGCCTGTGAGGTTCATCTTGCACAGAAGTATCGGTCTAATTATAGTCAGATCTTTCATCTCACTCCAGTTTTTCCTAAACTCAGATTATTTGTCCTTCCTTCTTTCTCAGAGCCTAGTCTATCATCATGATCAGAGTGGTTTTTAATTCTCATCAACAGGAATCAGAACTGTTCCAGAGTTTTGCTAACATCTCGCAGTACTTGGTCCCATTGATCCCTCCTTCTAACCTTCATGTCTTAGACTCAAACATCCTCAGAAATGGAGACCTGGGATTGCCAGTATCATAATTAATACTGGGCAGGTCCCTAGGAAAAACCCATTTGGCACTGAAGAAATTATAGTTTATTTTAAATTTATTTTACTTTATTTGCAACATTACTTTATGCTTCTAGGACATAGATCCAGGGAAGAGGTAGAAGAGAAGAAAGGCCTTAGGGGCCGGCCATATAGCTCAGCAGACTAAAGCATCTGCTTAGGCAGATGCAGCCGCCAGGGATTGTGCCATGCTGGCCCCACCCCCCAGGGCACACTGAGCTGGCAACTGAGACTGGGTATGGTGGTACACGCCTGTAATCCCAGCACTTGGGAGGCTGAAAACAGGAGAATCACTAAAAATCCGATCTACCTAGTAAGACCCTGTAGACCCTGTACTAAAAATATATTTTAAAAAAGAAAGAAGAAGGAGGAGGAAGAGAAGAGGAAGGAAGGAAGGAAGGAATAAGGAGAAAGGCCTAGCAGTACTGTTCACTTAATGCCTCAGCCTTCCTAACAGTGCAAGCCTTCTGAGCAAAACCAGGTCTGTGAACCAGAAATAAATTCTGCTTTGCTTCTTGCAGGATTGCCCGGATGATCCGTCAGGAACGGGGCAACGCCCTGCTGGTCGGAGTGGGAGGCACAGGAAAGCAGTCTCTTACGAGACTCGCAGCTCACATATGTGGCTACAAATGTATGCAGATCGAACTTAGCCGGGGATATAATTATGATACTTTTCATGAGGACCTGAGGAAGTTGTACAAAATGGCTGGTGTGGAGGACAAAAATATGGTTTTCCTTTTCACAGACACCCAGGTATGTAAACCGCCTAGGTGCAAGAACAGGAAACAAAGGAGTGCTACAGGCCAGCCTGTGCTTGAAGCTTGGAGAATGAAGTTCAGAGGATCATTGCTTCTGTGGACAGAGTTCTTGCAACTTGCAAAAGACTTTTGTGATACACATTTTATTTATTTTATCAAGTTTTCTCCTTTAAATTCTAAGGAACTATGATCAAAAGTTAAAGAGAAAAAAGTTGACTGCGCATTGGATGAAAGGAGAAAGTAGCAGAAGGCAAAAGTGCATGCAGGAAAATAATTACCTCAATAAAATCAGGGAAATAGGCTTTATGCAAGAAAAGTTTTAAAAAAATGCTATGTTTCAGGCAAAATTTACTCTATGTCTATAGTGACCAACTTAACTGCTTTTGAATTATATGATAGAGGATTTTCAATATTGACTGCACTCACATATTTTCACTTTAGGATAAAACTCTAAACATGAAATAAGGAATAAGAGGTGCCTGGCAAGTGCAAGGACCTAAGCTCAAACCCTGGTTCTGCCAAAAAAAAAAAAAAAGAAGGGAATAAAAAGTGACAGACTCAAGGCATGAACGTTTTAAACTTGTCTTTCATTTTTATTTTTTATTTTTTGCGGTACCAGGGATGGATTGTCTTTAATTTTTAAAACATGTAAGAGGTTTAGTTTGGAAAAAATAATCATGAATTAGGCCTAAATAAGTTTTTCATTAAATTTTAGAAAATGTAATCTTTCCTAATAATATTTTTGGCCCATTGATTTAATCAAGGGAGAAATTAATGATGTGGCTCAAAACTTTAAAATACTCATATAAACATCAATGAAATCAAAATCTCTACTTAGAGAATAGGAATAATAGACAATTTTTAAGATTATCATTTCTGAATGACAAAAGTAATGCATAGTCATATAAAAATAAGTCCTTCCTTTGTAATTCACATGGAATAAGTGCAAAATGATTGAGTTACAGTAATAACTCTGCTTTCTTCTGCAGATAGTAGTGGAAGAGTTCCTAGAGGACATAAACAACATCCTGAACTCAGGCGAAGTGCCCAATTTATTTGAAAAGGATGAACTGGAGCAGGTTTTAGCAGCCACCAGGCCAAAAGCAAAAGAAGCCGGAATCTCTGAGGGAAACAGAGATGAGGTAACACACACACCAGGACAGCCACCTGATTCCTGAAGAGCAAGCTGTCCTTTCATTCCACAACCCACAAATCCCCAAGAGGTTCATGGATGGAAATCATTTTAGTATTTTTTTTCTGCACCTTCTTCAACGTTTTGGTTATGCTTTCTCTTATCTTTCCTGGAGCACCTTTGTGAAAATGCCCTCCCCTGCTGGGTAGACGGCCTCCAGCAGAAGCGTAGGAGTCTTCCTCACGAGCAGCACCCAGAAGAGCTTTAGTAGCAGCGTGAGCCATGCCTCAGCCTGCTCAGTGCTGTCTGTCAGTTGGGAACTGGAGGAGAGAGAAGGCATGTTTTAAAGTGTTCTCTAAAACACAGACCACAAGCAGCAGTCTCCGTGGAGTTGTGCGATCATCCTTTTTTTTCTTTCTTCTTCCAATTTTGTGCATATATCTGAAAATATGAATAAATGGCTGAAAGACAACACTGTGCATTACAACAAATACTGTGAAATTCATATCACTTTGTTAAGTGAAATTCTGGGTCACTTGTAATTTTTCTGTTTTAATACTCTCTTCGTAAAAGAAACAAAAGCAGAAGAAAAGAAAAGAATGAGCACAGAACAGTCCCAGAAACCAGGTGTGGTGGCGCACGCCTGTAAGCCCAGTGCTGGGGAGGCTGAGACGGCAGGATCACTGAGTCTGAGTGACCCTCAGAGGCAAGACCCTGTACCAAATGAATAAATCAATAAATAATTAAATAAGAGTTAGCACAGAAGATGAAATTTGGGTCTACAGTTATGGGCCTGAGACCAGAGTTCTCAGTGGCAATCACCCGGCTCTCCTCAGGCAGAGGTGATATCACACAGATGATGTCCATCAAAAAATAACATCGAGGTGATATTGACTGCGGCTTTGACTTCATGGAATTGTGCAAGCTGAGTTTGTACCGGAACACCACCGTGAACTCTAAATACTGAATTGCCTTGTTGGCGTGTTTCAGAAGTGATACAGCCAGAAAATGGCCTGAGCAATGGTCAGTTTCATCCTCTGTCTGTTCAATGTCCCCTGCCACACACTGCCTCAGGAACGCAATGTTCTGTCAAGTAAAAACAGATTTGGCACCACGCAACTTCCGGCTTTTCCCAAAAGTCAAAATGATACAGAAAGGTAAACATTCCCAGCCAATTCCAGGCATAAGGGGCAGCCATGAGAACACAGCCAAAGCTACTGCAAAAGAAGACTCGCAGAATTCCTTCAGAAAGTGGCAAGAATTACAGGCTATGTGGGCTCTGAGCACGGGGGAGCATTCTGAGGGCAGTTTATGGCCATGTGTCTTTTACTGAGATAATTTTTTAATTTAAACATTAACCATATTTTTATCATCATACGTACAGATTAGCAAGCCTATGCAAGCTAATGTAAAGGATTCAATGAAGGAGTACAAAACCACTGGGAAGGCTGCAGACTGAGACACCAGACTGAATTGTCTGGAATGAAATAAGCACACACTGTGGAGGCCAGTGCCTAGGAGTTCCACTGCCTCTGTCTCAGCCTCTCCTACACAGCCAGGAAACCACCCACCACTCGGCGCACTGTGCTTCAGCTGCCAGCTCCAAAGTCACATGTTGCCCTCATGTCAGGAAGTGCTAAGGGGCCACATGCCAAGTACTAGCCACAGGACCACGCCATTTTCACCACGATCTGCACATGTGGAATGGATACTGGCCCCCCTGCTGCTCACCCAACTCTCCTCTGCCCAAAGCCAAACCTGGTTTGAACATCTCTCTCCATTTATGCAAGAGGTGTGTCCTCCTGGGGCCTGGAGCTGGCTCAGTGGCATAAGTACCTACCTGGCCAACACAGGGTCCTGAGTTCAATCCCCAGTGCTGCAAAACAAAACAAGCAAACAATCAAAAAAACAACAGTTCTCCTCAGATACACTGAAGATGAGGACCCGAGTCACAGCCAAAAGCCTAATTGCAAGGAGTCTACAAAATGTTTTTTAATCTTGCCAGGGCTCTTGAGAGAAAAGAATCAGAATGAGTGTCCAACACAGCAGTTCACACATCGACTATGCTAACACTTTTTATCTGAAAGTAACAACTTCAAATGTATTACCAACATTAATTTTCATTTTCATTATATATATATAATATAATTATATTATATATGACATGTATTATATATAATATATTAATTATATTATATATTATGTATTATATATTATATATATCATATATATATATGATATATTTATATCTTTCTCTTGGTCAGGTGTTCCAGTACTTTATCAGCAGAGTCCGTCAGAAGCTACACATTGTCCTCTGCATGAGCCCAGTCGGGGAGGCCTTCCGGTCCCGATGCAGGATGTTCCCCTCCCTTGTGAACTGCTGCACCATTGACTGGTTTGTCCAGGTTGGTGATTTCTTAAATACTTCTGTGAAAAGCCGGCCTTACTTCATTTAAAGGTGAATGACATTTTCTGGGTAGTTACATTAACTTGAAAGGCTAATCGGGTGGCTGACCAGATAGCTCAGCGAATTAAAGTGCCTGTTTAGGCAGATACAAGGGCCAGGGGTTCAATCCCTGGCCTGCCGTGCCGGCCCCCAGGGCCATGCTGAGACTAACTGAGACTGGGCGTGGCTGAAAAACAGCTTAAGAGCTATCTAGCTAAAAAGAGAGAATAAACAAGAAAATGCTCCAAAGAAATGCAACTTTCTTAATTGCTATGCTGCCTGTTATTGAAATGACCAACCAGTTTCTCAGATTGTTTCTTTATTTACAGTGGCCCAGAGAAGCACTTCTTTCTGTGTCAAAGACATTCTTCTCAACTGTGGACCCTGGCAACCAGGAACTGAAGGAGAAGCTTTCCCTCATGTGCGTCAACGTCCACCTGAGCGTCTCCCAGATGGCAGACCGCTACTATGCCGAGCTCCGCCGGCGGTACTACACAACACCCACCTCCTACCTGGAGCTCATCAACCTCTACCTGTCTATGCTGACTGAGAAAAGGAAGCAGATAATTTCAGTAAGTTTAGTGTTGTCAACAAGAATAGGTTATCTGCTTGAACCCCAAAGTTACAGTAATCAATACAAAATCTGTATACCTGTCTTACCTTCTAGAACCATCTTTGTCTTGACCTGTTCCCTTAGCCATCTACTATTCATCTACAAAAGGGTCTTGGGCTGTCGCTCCAGTGGCTCTCCTTTCCTGGTTCCTTACGTCTTCCTTCTAATATTTATATAATGATATGTAGAGCAATATGTAAGAGTAGAATGATGTGGGTGTTCCAACAGCGTCAAAGTCAATGGGCTGGCCAGATAGCTCAGCGTCTGCTTAGACGGATGCAGGGACTAGGGGTTCAATCCCTGGCATACTGCACCTTCCCTATCCCCTGGACACACGGAGATGGTGAATGAGACTGGGCATGGTGGCGTACACCTGTAATCCAGCACTTGGGAGGCTGAAAACAGGAGAATCACTATGAGTCCAAAATGTGTAGTGAGACCCTGTAGACCCTGTACTAAATACAAAGAAACAAAAAATCAAGCAGGGTCTTAGTCATCTCTACCATATACAATAGGGAAGAAAACTTTATGTGACGCCATAAAGATGGGATCTTAGAGCTGTGATGTATGCCATGCTCCCCACTAAGACCACAGACTTTGGGGTCAGTCAGTGCATACAACCTAAGCTCTGGTTTTCACAGCACACCCTTGAGCGTGCTATGTGATTCCCATAAACTTTAGTTGAAGAAGTATTTATACTCTTAAAAAATGTCACTGTAGTACAAGCATCACAATGTGCAACCTGCCTGGCTACTTAAATCTAACCTGGCGCTGACAGTTCAAACAAGCATGACTATAATACAAAGAAAGCTGTGATTTTATTGTACAATTCTCATAGGTGGAAAGTTACATCGAATATTTATTCTGTCCATTTTGTTTTATAATAAGCTTACCACTTATTTTTGTATCATGTATTCCAATTGCCTGTTTAGTGAAAAATAAACCAATAGTTCTGGACTTATTTTTAGCTTGAATTTTCTCATTAAAGACTCCCACAGTGAAATGTGGTAATAGGCACATCTCGGGCACCTGTGGCAACAGTGCTTTAGCTGCTGTTCCACCCGAGCGAAATAATCTTTGACCTCTGTCACTTTAAAATGCCAGTGTCCCAACAGATTATTTTGTCTCTCACAATAAAATAAAAACAAGCATCTCAAAAAAGTATCTACATTTTTCTCAAATTGCTGTAGGAAAAAATAATACAATCCTTGGACTATATAAAATATTCAGAGCATAGCGGCCACCATCCTCATTATCTTCATGCTATTAAAGTGACCTAAAATTTTCAGCATGGTAAGCCCAGTAAAAACGGAATCATTTACCATTTAGATATTCAGAGTGTTTTTCAGAGAATTTTTACCTCATAAAACGCATGCCTTGAAATGTAACTTGTGCATTTTTAACCTCCCAATTGGAACCACGCTTTCTGACTCACCTGCAAGAAGCAGCTCTTCTCAGTTGTCTCCTCCGCCACATGTGCTTGTCCAGAGCTTTCACCTTGGAAACAGAATTTGGGTGCACAGCCACAGCCGCGTGCCCAGGACCCAGCCTCCTGAGCTGGCAGCCCAGCCTAGCTGGTGTACCTGGTATGAACAACTGTGGCCTCCGAGGATTCCTGTCTGAGCTTGTCCCTCTCTCTCTCTCAACATGCAACATGGGGAATAAAAATAAGGCAGCGTGAGCCTCAGCAAGCCACAGTGCAGGAGCGCACCATAGCTGTGGCCAGGAGCTACGCATTCAGCTGCCTCATGCTCCCAGAGCTCCTTTCGCTGACAATTTCCCAACTTGCAGCACTTTCACAGCTTGCAGCCTTACTCACTGATTTACTAATTCCTTGGATATAAAGTTTACTGAAAGAGTCATAGATGCCAGTGAACTTGTGTTCCTCGATGCTCCATTTAATGCAAATTTTGGTTGCCATTTAGGCGCGAGATCGGGTGAAGAATGGTCTCAGCAAGCTCTTGGAAACCAACGTGCTAGTAGATAAGATGAAATTAGACCTCTCCGCCTTAGAACCTGTGCTCCTGGTAAAATCACAAGATGTGGAGGCCCTGATGGAAAAATTGGCTGTGGATCAAGAAAATGCAGACCAGGTATGAATCGATGGGGCGTGAGAAGATGCAGCCAGCAGTCGGCCACTCACAAAGACTGCTGCAGAGTCGGATGGCTTTGTTGCATTTACCATTAAAATAAGTAGAGAAAGGGAGAGGAGAGTAAAGGGACTGAAATAATCAAAATATGCCATATGCATATTCCTCTAAATGGACATTGCTATTCTGTGTTACAAACCTCCTCAAATACAGTGGCGATGATGCTGTGATAGACTTGGCCTGGAGATTATTCTTAGCAGTGTGGCAATGTTAAGTTGTGAACGGTCTCCCTGTACTCACTCAGGCTGGGTCTGTGCTAGATGGGGGTGGGGGGGCTCAATATGTAGAACTGGAGCACTGTGAAAGGAGCAGCGCCCTGCACAGCAGCTAGCCTCCTCCTAAGAGGGAACTACTCGCTATAATAATATAATCTCGGCTGTGCTACCAATATGGCATGAGGTGGTCAAGCAGCATCGAATGCAAACCAGCTAATTCCCACTCATTATTGGTCTAATCCAAAGGGTGAATACAACTCATTATTGTTAGCTTTATTTTTAAAACATAATAATTCAGATAGAGTTGAGTAACCCTTTTCTGAAATACTTGGGACCAGAAGCGTTTGGGATTTGGGATTTTTGCAGCTTTCGAAATATTTACACATCCATAACGGGATATCTGTGAGGTGAAATCCAAATCTACACACAAAATGCACTTGTGTATAAAATGAAGGTCGCTTCAGATAGCATTTTCATTGTGCCTGTGTTCTGGCCGGGAAGTTTCCATTTGTGGCACCAGGCTGGCACTCAGAGAGTTTCAGATGGCGGAGCAGTGTAAATGTCAGGCTTTTAGAGCGGGAGCCCAGTCTCTAATGAGTCTGCTGAAGCAGTCGTGTTCCAACCGGCAGGTCCGCAACATTGTGCAAGAAGAAGAGGCAATAGCAAAAGTGAAAGCTGAGGAAACCCAAGCGATAGCTGACGATGCTCAAAGAGATCTTGAAGAAGCTCTGCCCGCGCTCGAAGCTGCCAACAAGGCCCTGGATTCCTTAGATAAAGCAGATATCTCTGAAATCAGAGTTTTTACAAAGCCACCAGATATGGTCATGACTGTAATGGAAGCAATTTCTATTCTCTTAAATGCCAAGTGAGTAACTTAGAGTCATGTATTACAAGAATATCGAGTGGAATGTCTTTACTCTTTTCCCCTATTTTCATACAGTTTGTTCATTCTCCTCCAAAATCTCTCATTAATTTGATCGGCCATTCAACAAATTGACTCAACAAGCATTTTTTTTTCAGCATCTATCTTATGCTTGATGGTGGAAGAGGCAACCTTTTTTTTCCTCCAAGATGCAGGCACCCCAGTGGGGAGGGAGATCCAAGCAAGGTTTTCCAAAGTGCTAACTCAGGTGGAGGTGTGATCATGGGGAGACTCCAGCGACCTGACATGTTCATGAAATGGGACAGAACTGGGTCCCATAGAGGGACAGAGATGATATCATGAAAGATTTTGTATGTCTCCACCAAGCAGTTCAGATTTTACCTGAAGACATGTAATTTTCCAAGTTTCCTAAGCACCCCTAGGATAAGGCATTATGACTGACACCATAGTATGGGGCAGGCATCTCCTCAAAGCACAGATAGAAAGCCCGTGAACAGAGGGAACTAGGAACTATTAAACATTTTTCACTCGATCATATATTTATAGTACAAAGAGGAGTGTGGCAAAAGTTCCAAAGAGCAAGGTTGACCAAAAAAAAAAAAAAACAATTAGAAGCTTATTTTTTTTTTGTGATGTTCCAGTAGGATTTCTTTTAAAGGTCAACACTAAGGCAAAGGAGATAAAATGTGAGAGCCTATAGTATTTTTGAAATGAAATAATTGTTACCATAATTCCTTACATTCTATAATCCTACTATTTTGTAATCTTTTTCTGTGACATCTGGGTTGGGTGGCCCCTCAGTCATTCAATTATGCTTTTCTTCATGAATTACTCGTGTTGCACATAACTACCAATTACTGGGATTATTGCACTGAGATGAAAAGTCTCTACCTACTGGGATAGTATGATGTTCTCAGAAAAGTACATCTTTCTTTCACGTTTTTTGATGTCAGTGTTGTTAGCTTCTCTCACCTGTCTTTCAGGCCTGATTGGCCAACAGCCAAGCAACTTCTTGGTGACTCTAACTTCCTAAGAAGGCTTCTGGAATATGATAAAGAGAACATAAAGCCTCAGATATTGGCAAAGCTTCAGAAGTATATTAACAACCCTGACTTTGTGCCTGAGAAAGTAGAAAAAGTGTCCAAAGCGTGTAAATCCATGTGCATGTGGGTAAGAGCCATGGATCTGTATTCTCGCGTACTCAAGGAAGTCGAACCAAAAAGACAAAAACTTCGTGCAGCGCAGGTACGTTATCTATATTGTGATATTTGCTGGAACTAAAGGTCATGGTTATCAGCCATTCAAGCTGTCTACGTAATGCCACTGATCCTACCCAATACAAATAGTGACAATAGTGCTTGAAAATTAGCTTTTATTTTAAAAAATAAACTGACTGTGGAGGGGTTTTTTCATAAATTTTCTATAAAATCAAACTTCTTCCCCAGCATAAAAAGAAAATGAGTCCTTAGCACATTCATCTGAAAAGGGAAATATGGCTGTGCATTTTTGACATATCTGCCCCCTCTAGCATCTGATATTCTATACAGCACTTCCACTTGCTAAATATTCCCACATCTGGGGTCATGTGAGGTGTTCGGAGCTACGATTGGATGCAAAGTCCCAAGTCTTCTCAAGAAAAACAAATAATGATTATTTAGTAAAGAAAAGAACCAAAAAATCATAAGTCTAAAGGATGGCTACATAAATTTTTTCTACAAAGATCTAAGCAATAAATCATTTACTGTGGACCATCGGCTCTGTTTTAAAGACTCTACTCTCATTACCCCCCCCACACACACGCACACACATATAAAAAGCCATTGACAATAAAATGAATAAACATGGCTAGGCTCCAAAATAATTTTTCTCAAAATTTCACACAGATATCAAAGAGCATCACAGAATATTCTTCCTTTGACTTTCTCCAATCATTACTAAAAAAAAAAATTAAAAACATTCTTAGTCCACAGACTGTACCAAGACCAAGCAAGCTAGATTTGGCCCTTGTTCACTTAGGACACCCCTGAGACAATCAACCAGCTAGGAAA
>PVKN010003086.1:0-38978 GCA_004027915.1 Capromys pilorides
TTAAAGTAAACCATTTATTAAGAGAAAGAGGAATAGTGATATATATGGAAACATGTTTAAGTGTTGGATCTGAAAGTGTTAATATTGACAACATTGAGAAAAATGTCTGCTCCAGTCTTCCAACAGCAGCATCATTTGAGCCATATTTCAAAAAAGAAAAAAGTTGAGTGCAAGGCATTATAAAGAAGGATACTTAAAATATTGTCTGATCAAATGTGAAAACCCTTTGAAAATTATAGGCCTCAGTGTGGTTTGTTCTTGCAAGTGAAGGCTTAAACGCTTCACAATTAAAAGGGCACTTAGAAACTCAGCATGTTGAACTTACTGATAAACCTTTTGAATATTTTCAAACAAAGAAAAAAGACATAATCATAAACACACTTAGTTGTTAGTAGGAAAAAAAAAATCTTACAGCCATCCTATTTAGTTGCATATCATGTGGCAAGCAACAATGTGGCTCACACAGCTGCTGAAAAAGTTCATCTACCATGTTTGGATATGATGCACACAAGTTTTGATAAGTCACCTGCTAAGTTGACTTATATACTCAGTGATAATACAGTATCTCAAGTTTGTACTGCCACAGAACATTTAGAAGTAATGCTCATTCTAGGCTGCAATCTGGCATAGATTCTACAATCCAGCTCAATGATGGCAGATACTAGAAGATGTACAAGACTTAGTTTATTCAGATACCCATGGCAAGATGATTTTATGGAGGGTTTTTAAAATTTAACCTCAATCTAAGTACAGTAGATATTTTTACGAAATTGAAAGAAGACACTGTTGGGCAGCGTAAACTGAAAAAGTTCTAAAGCAGTTTACAAGTGATGGAACAGCAAGCCTAACTGGAAAAACAGTAATTTAAAAATTGCTACATGTTACTAATGATGCCATATAGAATCCTTGTTTTACACAGGGGAAGTGTTAGCTTCCAGCGAAATTCCACAGCATATCATAGAAGTATTAAAAAATGACGTACAAATTGTTAATTGAATAGCCAGCTTCTCAGAACATTTTGTTCAGAAATGGGAAGTGATTATACCCACTTATTTTTTCAGTGAAAATACTAAGCAGGCTTTTTGAACTCAGGAATGAGGTTTGCATTTTCCTCATTGAAAAAGATCTCACTTGGCAAATATTTTTAAGGATGGTAATTGGGTGATAAATTGACATATTTAACTGATATTTCTGGCATTTGTGATGATCTTAAGTTTATTTTATTTTATGTGTAGGACCAGAGTTGGAGCTCATGACCTTGCACTTGCCAAGCACATACTTTGTGCCATGGAGCTATCTCCCCAGCCCCAGATCTAAGTTTAAAATTTAGGGGAAAACAGTAATATGTTTCATATTCAGCATGTCCAAGCATCCCAAAAAATGATGTTATGGCAAGCTAGGCTTAAAATAATGGACCTAGCTGATACATGTTCCCAAGATTTTAGCAACATACTGCAAGAATATTATTAATGACATTTTGAAAGAAAAATTCAAGAGATTTTGTTGCATCTTGCTTCTCTATCTCAAACTTTTAACCATTTTATTCTCCAGAAGAGACATTTGAAACATTAAACACAATTGGGTAGAAGATCCCTTTGCTTTTCAAAGCCCTGAATCAGAAGAGAATGAGTCACTACAGCTTAGTATACTTTGAGGAATGATTGTGAAAACTAAGGTTTATCAGCATTGTGGAAGAGGACTTTCCTTTGCTGCATAGAGTATGTTGGCCACTCACAACTAGTTTGTGGGAACCGGGGTTTTCTGGTTTAACCCAGCTAAAATTAAAAGAAAGAAATCGATTAAATGGTGCCACAGATATGCGTGTAGGTGTCTCTTACATTCCAGACTGGAATGGATTTATGAACAGGCAAACACTCCATGTATTCTTTCCTAGCTTTTGCTTCTGTGTTATTTTGTAATGTTATTTCATATTTTCTGCCAAATTTAAATCTTAACATTGTATATGATACTTTTGTTATAATTATTAATAAAATCAAATGATTTTGTGTTCATTGAATGAAAAAGTGAATGAGGTGCTTTTGCAGGTCAGGAATTCTAGCAATATTTAGGATATAAAAGAGAATAAAATAGCTGTTTTCTGGTGGAGCATCTGTCTTGGTAAGGAGAGAGACAAGACATAATTAACTTGAAAATCTTTAAAAGGGCTGGAGAGATAGCTCTGTAGAATAAGTGCTTGTCTGGTAAGCACAAGGGCCTGAGTTCCAGGGAGAAAAAATCTTCAGAAAAGATTAAGTACTATGAAAACAGTAGTGCCAGGCGTGGTCACATATACCTGTAATCCTAGCACTCAGGAGATTGAAGCAGAGTTGCTGTGAGTTTGAGGCCTGGCTGAAGTACATTGCAAAACTCTACTTCAAAAATAAATAGTTAGAATGGAGGTTAGAGCAATAATGAGGAACAGAGTCATGAAAGGCATTGTAGATCATTGTAGAGCCTCTCACTTTTCAAGTGTTTTAGGAGAGGTGTGACCTGAGATTAGTTTTAAAGAACTACTATTTTGGATTCTTCAGGCTAAATTAAATGTTACTTTCCTGAAGTCTTTCTGAATCATTAAGGTAAAGTAAGTCCTTTCTGTTAGGTGTCCTTTGCAGTATATAATGTATAATCATTTTATTTGATTACTGGCACCCTGGAATGAATGTTCTATAAAGAAGAAGGTCAGCCAGGTGTGGTGGTGCATGCCTGTAATCCCAACGCTCGCACTTGGGAAGCTGAGGGCGGAGGATCACACTTCGGGGCCTGCCTGAGTGACAGTGCGAGCCTGTCTGAAAAAAACAAAAAATGAAAAAAGCCCAGTCTTTTAAAACTTGAGGCTCATTTTCCAAGATACTACACATTGCACGTGGGGTAACATCTGACCCTTGAATCAGCGGGGGTCAGAAGAGCACAGGGGAAGTGACATTGCGCTACTCACTGCCTTTTTTGCTGTAATAAATCTTGTCCAACCCAAGAGGTTTTTAATCTGCGTATCCGTTGCTTCAGCAGATTCTCTCACCTTTTTCTTACATTCACAGGCCTCCAGGAGGCTGTAGATGCAGATATTCTGTATTCTGTTCTCGTCAACCCTCTGGCTCCTCGAAACATTTATCCTACAGGATAAGTGCATTCACTCATCCCACGACCCGGGAAGTTATCAACCCATAGCACCAACTCATCCCAAGTCTCACCTGAATCATTAGCTCAAAAGACATAATACTCATACATCATCTAGACCAGGTGTGGCTTTAGCTCTCCTCTCCATTCTGAAACAATTCCCTAGCTGCAGATGTGGGAGACCAGATACCAAGTCCTGTGCTCCAAAGCAGAGGAACAGGTGTAGGCTAACAGGATTCTTATTCAAAAGGAGAAAACGAGCAACAAGAGTCACCAAGCAATCACTTTCAAAGTCCAACTGGGCAAACCACTAGGTTTCACAGCCTGAGAATGCTGTGGTTTCTGTCCACTGTACAGCTTCCTTCTCAGAATCCTTTAACAACACACCATGTCTCACTGATTTCACCAACCTGTGTCCTGCCAGTAGGATTCAAGAGACCTGAGACCTGACAGCCTTTCTTTTTATCCTCTGTCCCTTTAGTCCAATTTTACCAGTGGTGCTTAATACAAGCCTAGCAACAAGACTCACCTTCAAGGACTGGCTGCTCTAGGTCTTAATAATCTCGTCTACTTTTAGGCTTCTGCTGAATGAGTTGAAGAGAACCCTGACTCGATCCAGAGCCCTTTGTGTGATTGAACACCATGTCTCTTGTTTTTTTAAAAAACTTTTTAAGCTTTCCAAGCACTATGAAAAAGCTGTCCACACTTAAAAATGATTAAGATGATGAAGTTTGCTGTTTAACCACAATTTAAATTTGTTATTAAAATGAGTTTTTGAAAAGAATTGCATTGGCTTTCACGAGCACGTGTTTTACAAGGGATCTCTTAAGGTTAGTGTCTTTTACAAGCAGGAGACAGTTATTTCTCTTTTAATGAACCCCCACCTCCCCGCCCTGCTGTAGTTGACTTCAGACTTACTACCCAGTGCTCAGACTTATGACCTACCTTTCCCCCCTACAGTTATGTACATGTTGCTAGAACCTCAGGTTTTTTGTACTATAGACTCTGTTTAGGCAGTGTTATAATTTTTGCTGCTTGCATTGTACAGTACAGTACTGTAGGTTTATGTTGTTACACATTGCTGCGCCTAAGAGTGATGCACACTTGGGAAGCTGAGGCAGGAGGACCTCCGCAAGTTCAAGGCCAGACTGAACTATGTAGGGAGACCCTGTCTCAGAAAACCAAACCACAATGGAACACCCATCTCTGACAAAACAACAAAAAAGGGAGATATAAATGAAGGGACGTTTTGTAGTGAAAAAAATATATACACAAAATAGGATAGATATACATCTACTTTCTCTTAGTTCAATGAGAAGGTTTGTACTGATATTGTTTAGACAAGATATCATTTCTGCATCTTGTACTCTGAATGACTACGAAGACTATGCAATATATTAATTTTTGTAATTGTACTAACCTGTTTTGAAACTGTTTCACTGTTATTTTTCATTAAAATTAAAAATAAACAGCACACAGTTATGTAAACAACAGCAAAGTCATCAAGTCAAAGTATCTTTTAATCATTTCTTTGTTCTGAATATTGTACATATTGTATAGAATTTCTCATTTGCAAACTAATCCACGTAACGACCTAGTTGTGGGAATAGAACTCAGACTTTAACCAAAAAGTATACACAGAATTTCCCAAATCATCAAGCCCTGATTCCACTTTTAAATACTGCCTTCACTTTATCTCTTCCCTTTGACATTTTACCAGACGTAACCAGAAACGAGCCACACCTTGGAACCTTCCTGCGAGCATCTCAGAGGAACGCGCACGTTCCGCTCTCAGAGGTTCCTTCTGCGACCCGAGCGCAGAGGAACCTCGCTGGGGCTGGGGCAGGCGCTCCGCTCCATCCACTGGAGCTCGCGCTCCCTCTGGGAGCATCCGCAGAACCCCAGGCCTAGCGGGCGTGACCCTGTTTCTCTCTGCGTATCCCCCACCCTCGCGCCACCCCTGGCAACCTTCCTCCCTCTGTTCTCGGGCAGCCCACGGTGCAGTCGCGTCCCCTCTTTGACTTCCAGCACGCCTCCCAGGGTCTCTCGGCGTCTTCCCGGTCTTCTCCCCTCGTCCCTCCTCCTCCTGGGCGCCTCGGGTCCCCTGCGTTGGGCCACTCTCCCACCTCTTCCTTGGCCCTGCCCCTTCCCACCCTCTTGGGTCTCTCGGCCGCCCCATCCCCCACCCCTCCGGGGTGAGCAGCCCCCGCCCCCCCCCCCCCCCCCCCCCCCCCCCCCCCCCCCCCCCCCGCAATGGCTGCTCTGGGCTCTGGGTGGAGCGTGGCCTCACTCAGCTCAGCCCTAGGATGGGGAGCCCTCTGCCCCGCACCCTGCCCACTACATAGCTTTGTGGAATCGAAAGAAAAAGCGCCCACGGAGAGCTGGGAGCAGGACTCCGGGTGGCCAGCCCCGTGTGTCTCTCTTCTCGGATGGAGCTGGGAATCACCCAGGCAGCAGGCAGCCTTCTTTTTTCTGCGCGTATCTGTGCTCAGCTTTGCCCTTCACTCTTGCTGGTAGGGCTCTTTCTTTGCAATGCACAAGTTTTGAACTATGAATAAGGTAGTTGTGTATTGAGTGACTCCTGTTTTCCTTAGTTCTCTTCAGTCCTTGCCTCCCCGTGTGTGTGTGTGTGTGTGTGTGTGTGTGTGTGTGTGTGTATGTTTTCTTTGAAAAGGATGCCAAATATTTCAATTAATTTTGGCTAATTTGAGAGACCTTCTGACATTTATATAGTTCCTGGTGCCTTCAGCCACTTGGTACACATGTGACTGTCCCGTCGGGTGTTGTGGGACAGTCCCATTGCATGGGCCAAGCTGTCTGATACTACCGCCGCCACGTGCGTGTCTTAATCCTGACTCCTTAAACTGTTGCTCCCCAGGATAAGCATCCGTCAGTAGGTGAGATGGAGACCTGCGAATCTGCTGTCCATGCTGGACTGTCTTAGCTCTGAAGCGAGGATGGTGGTATGCTCAGCTGGAAGTGTTAAAGGAAAGGCAACCTGGGTGAGTCCAGGGCTCCGTGCATGTGATCACGAGGAAAGAAACTCCCAGCCTGCTAGATGGCTCTGCCCTCTGGAATCGAAGAAGGAATTTCAAGAACAATGGTGGTTAAGAGCAAATATATTTATTGGGGGAAAGAGAGCTTCTATCCCAGAAAGAGAAGAGGAACCAAGTGGGTTGTCTAGGACCCTGCCTTTTCTTTTCTTTCTTTCTTTCTTTTTTTTTTCTACAATGGTCTCACTACACAGCTCAGACTCATAGTGATTCTCCTGTTTCCTGCCTTCCAAGTGCTGGGATTACAGTCGCGCGCCACCGAGCCTGGACTCCATCACTGGCTCAGAGAGCTGGAGAGAGGGGCCGGTGCAGCAGGCAGGGCCAGGAACTGAACGCTGGTCCCTGCGCTTCCCTAAGCAAGTGTTTAATCTGCTGAGCTATACTGGCTGCCCTGGACTCTGCCGTTTCCAGGGAATTTTGTCGAGCCACTTCACAGCGTGAATGAGGTGGGTCTAAAATGGGAAAGATGGAAAATCTCAAGGTGGCATGAGGTGGTACAAAACTGTAGTCCATCTAGAGCAGGTGAGATAGCTCAGTGGTCTAAAGCGCCTGCTTAGGAAAGTTTAGGCAACCGCAGGGACCGCAGTTCAATGGCCAGCATCACATGCTGTGCAAGCCCCACCCCCAGGGCAGGCTGAGCAGGCCATAACGTAGATAAATACACAATTAAAAAAAAAACAACAAACTATAGTCAACCAATAACATTGTCAGTATAATTGCTTCGATAAAATTGATTAAATCAGAAAGCAAGTCACCTAAAAAGCAGGCTTTTCCTGCACAGTTGGGTTAGAGACTCTTCCTGGCTTGCGCAAAGTGATCTGACACCTACTTAGACTATGAGTCCTGATATGTTTATCCTTCTGAAGTATCGGAGTGCATTTGTTTTATCTTGGGATCTGGCCACAGCAGAAATGCCTGTGTAAGGTATTTTCTGCTTCTAGCTCCTTCCAGGGCCTAGCCCTATCTGACTGCTTGTAATAGCTTTATCTTCGGTGCTTACAACAGTAACAACTCAGGAAGTGCTATACATTACATTTTTGGAAACCTTAACTATACTGTCAACCTTGGAAAAAGTCATCCCAGTTTACCCTGTTGAGTTCTCATGTACAGCAATTAACAGCCATATTGGTCTAGAAACGTTAAATTTAATTTTTTCCCCATTTGTACAGGGCTAAAACTATTAAATATATAAGGTCTTATCTACGCGGGTTTGATTACAGAAACTAAAAACGTCTTCTCTAAAAAAAAAAAAAAAAAAAAAAGAAACATTAGCTTTTGTTACTATTATTTACTGAAAAGAAAACCCAGCCATGACTGGCCCTTGAGAAAAGTTATAATTTTGAGCCAGAAAAAAATCTTGCTTGGGAGGCCTGAGATTCTTTCATGTACCACCCACTTGGAGTCTTCTGTGGGGCGTCCTCTTGGAGGATTTCATGCAAAGCGGTGGTCCTGCTCCGGTGATGCTCCCCGCTGTCGGTCCTCACTTGGGGGTGGGGGGTGGAAGCCAGAGCGGTGGCTTGGGGCAGAGTCCGCGGCAGGGCGAGGACGAAGGCGGAGGACGAGGGCGGAGTCTACAGGTGCGGGCCTCGCATCTGAGTCTGCTCCATGGCGCCGCCGCGGGGATGCGCGCCTGCCGGGCTGGCGCTGCTCGCGCTGCTAGCGCTGCTGTGCCCGAGGCTGGCGGCGGGCGTCCGGTGGAGCGGGGAGGGCACCAGCCCACAGCTGCAGAGCATCTTCCTGGGCCGCTGCGCGGAGTACATCACGCAGCTGAACCCGCAGTCCGGGTGAGCGGGGCCGAAGTGGGGAGGAAAGGGTTAGTAGGTGAGCAGCAGATCCTGAAGTGTGAGTGTGTGAGATGTGTGTGTGTGTGTGTGTGTGTGTAAGATGTCAGTCTAGGAGCTAGAGCTGGACAGATGAGGAGTTTTAATGACACCCACTGCCAAGCAGTGTGCTGAGCTGGCCCTCGCACCCAGTACTCGTCTGCACCTGGAATTCCTGCGTCCAGGTGCTTCGGAAATTTCAGATCCCACCCTCTATTTCTTTCTTTCTTTCTTTCTTTCTTTCTTTCTTTCTTTCTTTCTTTCTTTCTTTCTTTCTTTCTTTCCTTCCTTCCTTCCTTCCTTCCTTCCTTCCTTCCTTCCTTTCTTTTTCTTTCTTTTGTCTTTTTGAGACAGAGTCTCTCACTATGCAGTTCAGGCTGGCCTTGAGCTCACTTTTTGTAGCTCAGTCTGGTGTTGAACTCTCACTGATCCTCCTGTCTCAGCCTCCCAAGTGTTGGGATTATAGGGGTGCACCAACACGGCCCAGCTTAAACCTAATTTTAGTGTTCCTCTTTCCAGCTGGCACTGATTTTTCTTTCTTCTTGACAACCCTTTCTCGTTTTGTTTTCATAGTCTCCTTTTCATGTTTTTATTGTGACTCATTTCAGGGAAATAAAAAAAGGAACATCAATATTACCCCACCCAGCATAGAAAGAAATCAGAACCAAAGCTATTGGAAATGTGGACAGCTAAGGCAGACCTCAGAGGAGCCGCTGGCAGGCGGGCAGCGCAGGGCTTGCTTTCTGATTCAACAGGGGTGAAGCCTTTCCCAGGGCCAGACATTGGCTTCTGAATTTGCTCCTTTTTATCCTGGCCTCACCTGGCCCTGAGCCCAGATGGACCTGGATAGTAATCCTGGCCTCACTTAAAGAACAAGGGCGGAGGATGTGGGGATGTGCATGGCCCTGGGTTTGATCCACAGCAATGAAAAGGGGAGCAAAAGGTGCTTTGAAGAAGTGTGGTTTATTAAAATTGCCACCTTCTAGTTTGCAGCCTTTTGCACTGTGCTCTTGGGGCAAAACTCTATTCCTAACTCCAAGCAATCTGTGTAGCAGCTTCTGAAAGCCAGTCCCAAGGTCAGACTGCTAAATCTGTGGCTTGCACTATTTGCTGTCTCTTTTGTGTTAGTACTCTGCAGTCCGCATAGGACAGAATGGTGAAACCTTTAAAGGGATGGAAATACTTCACAGCATATGGTGAGGTCTTTGTTTCAGTTTTGACTTGCACTTTTGCACAGGGACAAGAACTGCACAGCAATCTGGGAAGCCTTTAAAGTGGTACTGGACAAGGATCCCTGTTCCGTGCTTCCATCAGACTATGACCTTTTCATTAACCTGTCTAGGCACTCCATTCCCAGTGACAAGGTAATTACACACGGCTCGGATAAATCACTGCCCTCCTTCTCTTTGCTGGCGGAGGGTGCACAGGCAGGAGTGAGGTCAGCTGCCTCTGGCAGCCAGCAGAGCTGTGGAAACACCAAGCAGCACATCGGGGTTACAGTAGAGTGTTAGTGCTAGTGAAGTACCGTTCTTGCTGGCGCGAGGCAGCTCTGTCTCCAGCAGGGCCCCTGGGTCTGCTGCCCCTGTGTGGACCGAAGGTACTTTGCTGAGTTGCGGGTAAGTACAGGAATTGCCACAAAAACTTCAGTTGTGGCCAGAGCTTCCACACTGGGCCTCTGCATTACCTCTGTCCTGCATTACCTCTAACTGGCCCTAGGGCCTGACCTTGAACAATCCAGAAAACCCTCAATGTCATTGTTCCTCTAGGAGACATCTCTCCTGTGAATAGGGCTTGCTATTGTGTTTATTCAGTACTAGTTTCTTTAAGAAAACCACATGTATATATTCTGTCTGGACTCTAAAGTTTGATAAAATAAAAATCTATGAGAAAAATGTATGTAAAATGCTTGCTTAAAAGAGTACTGTCTCAGTTACTCTTCTCTCTGTGCTGGGACAAATACCCGACACCCAGGGTGAAGGAAGTAAAGGTTTATTTAGCTCACAGTTACTGGAGGTTTCAGTCCATACTCAGCTGGCTCCAAGGCAGAGGGGCACATGGCAGGGAGCAGCAGTTCATGGTGGCAGCACAACAACAATGGCAATAGGCCAATGACAGCAACAGAGAGGGCGTCTCTTTCTCTGTCTCTCTTAGATTACATTCAGGCTCTCTGCCTCAGGCTATCCGCCCCAGGCCACACCCATTATCCCAGCAGTCCTCAGACCCATCATCTCATCCTTGGATCACCCATAATTCTAGTGGATCATGAGGTAATCTCAAACTCGAGAAGTCCCACTCCATGACTACGTGAGGCTTTGGGGGAACAACCAGACACAAACCATAACAAGTACCTTGGCTTTAAAGACAGACACCGTTTCTATTTCTCTAGCATAATCATTCTTAGTCTGATGTTTCCATCTTGTGTAGTTATAAAGGCGAATAAATGAAATCATGAAGTGTTAAGTGAAATAGATTATAAACATGGTTCTAAGGTACCTATTGCATTTTGAACCTCTCTGCCTTTTGGGAAAAAATGGAAGCATAATTTTTTTCTCTCTCTCATAGATTTTGTGGGTTTACTGAAGAGCTCCATCTGTACTTACCAGCTATTTTCGTGTGCCAGGGCTTGTGCTAAGGGTTAAGGATACAGCAGTGAAATCTTCATCTTGAAAACCTTGCAGTTCAGGTAGAGCCTGGTGACCCAGAGAGTACCAGATGAACCAGTGGGCAAGGCATATTGTTATCAGCAGCTATTTGAAGGCACTGTGGCCGATGGGCCATAAGAGCAATGTTTTCTGAGGGACCTTCCACTCCAGGAAGTGCTCTCTGTGGTTGGTGTCATCCTAATCATAGCTTTGGGTGAGGAAAAAGGATTCATGCTCTGCATTTCCTAAATGAGGAAACGGAGACCCAGGGAATTTATGTGTCTTGGTCAAGAGCACACATGTAGCATACAACAGAGCCAGGATTCCAAGATTTTACCCACGTTTCTTGATTGCTTTTTCTTCTTGGCCTTGAACTTCCAGCCCCCCTGCCTTAGCCCCCAGAGTAGCTGGAATTAGATAGGTGAATGCTAGCTCTGAGCTTATCCATTTTTTTAATTCAAAATTTTAGGGCTGGTGGTATAGTTCAGTGGACCAAGTGCTTGCTTAGGTAAGCGCAGGGGCCAGGATTTGACCCCTGGCACCACATGCTGTGCTGGCCCCACCCCTGGGCATGCTGAGCCAGTGATGGAGTCTGGGCATGGTGGCACATGCCTGCAATCCCAGCAATAAGGAGGCAGAAATCAGGAGGATCACTATGAGTCCAACTTATGTAGTGAAACCTTGCACACACACACACAAAATAAAAATAAAAATAAAAAGTTTTACCACATGTACTAAAGTATTTTCTATTACTAGGAAAATAGTTCATTAACATTTACCTGATAACCCAGGAATAAAGGGAAGAGAGATGGTAGTGCCCTTCAAATGGGTAAGTAAAGACAAAGAAAAGGAAGTTTTGTTATTCTGCAGCTGGTCAGAGTGGATGAGAAATGGGCTGCTTGGCTTGTCTCGATAGTACCATGCCTGGGTGCTCTGTTGTGATTTTGCCTTGTATTTTATTTTTTCCTCTCAGTCCCTGTTTTGGGAAAATAATCACCTCCTCGTTATGAGCTACTCGGAGAATGCTCGTCGCTTTATGTCTCTGTGTAATGTTCTGTATGGTTGGGTTGGAGATTTCCTGAGTTGGTGCCGACAGGAAAATGGCTCTGGTAAGACTCCTGCTCTTCGCCAGAAAGGCTGAAGAGCCGGTTACCATGTGCTTGCCATTATGCTGGAAGTTTTCATATGCATTTATTTCATTGGCTCCCCCAAGTGAGGTAGCTCCAGCATGATAATTACTAATGACAGAAGGCAGAGACCACTTCCTTTTCCTAGGTACTGGTTTAAGCACCTTGTGCAAGGCAGCTAGCTCATTTGCTCTTGCAGTACCCCAAGGGAGCTCATGGAAGGACACCAAGAGAAGGAGGGATAGACAGGAGGGGAGGAGAAAGGGACGGGGGAAAATTAAGACGTGTTATGTCCACGTACCATCTCTTTATGTGTAATTATTGTGTACTACAAACCTGTGTCAATAAAAAGAAAATACAAACTAGAAGAAAGTGCCCATTTGACGTAGGAGGAAACTAGGTTCAAGAAGGATATGTGGCGGGGACACAGCCGCCGAGTCAGTGTGACTCTGGAGCTCGAGCTCTGGTCTGGCACCGCTCGGCTTCCTGTCCTCCTTTTCCACCATGGAGGCTGAGGTTTGGGGGAGAGTGAGGGGTCTGTGCATACTGTGTGGAATGCAGGCCAAAGTTGAATGCCTAACGTTAAACATTAATTTTCACTGGTGCAATCTTTCAAATGAAATGTGCTTATCATCTTTACTCGCAGGACTCGATTACCAGTCCTGCCCTACCTTGGAAGACTGTGAATACAATGCTGTGGATTCCTACTGGAAAAGGGCATCCATGCAGGTAAACCTGCGGCAGCTGGAGAGGTGGCCGAGCGCTTGTGACTGGGAAACAGAGCAGGGGTCCAGAGCCCTTGCTTAGCTTCTGTGAGCCTCGCTTTCCATTTTATAACATCCTAATCCATTTACTGCCATCCATAACTTGAGAGAATGTAAGAAAACACACACGCGCGCGCGCACGCGCACACACGCACACACACACACACACACACACATATTTTTTTCTTTTTTGGGGGAGGGGGCAGGGTCTCATGCTATAGTCCAGACTAGCCTTGAACTTTTTACATGGCTCAGATTAAGCTCCAACCAGCAGTTCTCCTGCCTCAGCCTCCTGAGTGCTGGAGTAGCAGGCATGTACTACCATGCCTAGCTAAGAAAGGAAATTCTAATGCTGTGTTTGGCACAGAAAAATCATTCAGTAAGTGTTATCTAATGATAAGGGTGGTACTGTTGACAGCCCTTCCTGGTCCTCATATTGGTCCGGGAAGTTTGTGGTTGGCATCCCGTAGAATCCTAGCCAGTTAATCCCTATCTACCACTTCCACTTCAACCCATGGTAAGAATAAAGACACAAGGCATACCTGTGGTTGTGGTGAGGCAAGGAAGTCCTAAATGCAGCTCATATAATGGCTAAGCGGAAGAACGGCCTCAACCCAGGATTTATTAATCTGTGAAGGGAATGGCTCAGGCATCTGTGATCTTGATAGTGTTAGGAAGTAGGAGAGTGCTGGGAGCTAGGCTGGGTAGGAGGCCTGGAGTCACCTGTGCAATGCGCAAGGAGAAGGATGTGCAGAAAGCATAATCTGCATAGCACAATGTGAAGCAGTCGCTAGCTTTTCCGGGTTGGTGCTTCAGCCCTGACGGGTGATCTTTTATGCCCTGGGCAGTCATAGACTCTCATCTTTTAGCTCAGTCCCTGCTGAGAGCATGGAGCATGGCTCTCCCTCCTGCACAGCCCACACAGGCCTTTTGAGAGCTATGGGGTGGGGAGGTAGGTGGGACACCACTGCCCTGTCCTTGCCTTACTTCAAAGCCTATGCATCAGCACCTCAGCTGGACCCATTTCCATTCCTTAGAGCCAACTGAAGGGATTAGGAAAACTCCTCACCAGTACATATTAATACATGGAAGTAGGGCTAGGCTTACCTGAAGGGATACAATGCTCCTCTTTCAAGCAGAGTTCCAGGTGGCCCTCCACAGTTCCTCCTTCCATGCTTGAACAAGCTGGAGCAATCAGTCATGGTCCGATGGCTTCTGGTCCTCCAGGGGCCTTGAATCCTCTACAACACTCTTTAATGAGGAGAGTTATAAGCAAGAGAATGAATGCACCGATTCCAGTGTAAACCCAGAAGTGAGCCTCGAGATATGCCCAGGAATTCAGTTGTTCTACAGCATCAGCAGACTCATCCCAGTCTTTAATTTGGGCATCAAATGTGGACGTCCGCTGCCACGTGGGCAGCACTTCTCTCTGAAGAGCATCTATATCCTCAGTAATGTTTTGATGGATTGCTGCTTGAGTATATAATTGGATCATTTCCCGAGGATGTAAGGCTTTTAGTGTATTGTAAAGGGGTGAGGCAAGAGCGAGTCATAGTACAGGGACACTTTAATCTTTGGTGTAATTGCGAACTTTCAATTTGATCTTCCATCCAAAGGGCAGAGGTCTGTAAAATGCCTGCTTGAGTTTGCAATTTTATATCGATTTCTCACTGAATTTTTCATCTCTCATCAGCAGTTCTTGTCCAATTGTCTACAAACTGAGCACTGGATGATCAGAGACTGTAGAGCCATTAGCTGGTTTTCCACATATTATATGGTTGTTATTATTTTTATTATGTCATGGTTGTTTGTTACTATTTAAATTCATGTGGTTTTTAAAATTGCTATGTAAAACTGGGTAATCTCTGTCTCATGGAAGTCCTTGGTGTGGGGGTGTATGGGTCAAGAACATTCACAAACTTATGTTAGTGGATTAGGAGACAATAGGAAGGTCTAGCTAAATTGAGGACACATAAATAGTCTCCTTAAGGTAGGTTTGATTTTTTAGAAAATGGTGTCATCAGAATTGATGATAGTTCGCAGTAACTGTAAAATGCTGATGATTGCTATTTACATTTTTTTTTTTTTCAGTAGGGATAGAGTAAAGATTAGAGAGGAGGAGGGTTGGGTCCTTAGCTCAGTGCTCCTCACAGGGCTGCTGAGGATGAAGCATTCAACGTATAGACCAGGAGGCAGGTGTACACCAGGTGGGTTCTAGTGCCTGCCCTGTCAGGGATATTAGGTCCCTTCAGGGCCATCTTCTGTGGTCTGATGCAGTGGACCCATCAATAGTCAGGGTGAAGAGCTAAGCAGGGTGCAGCTGGGAGCTAAGCAAAGGGTCCTCTCCAGGCAGCAGGTATTGTGCTGTGGGCTGTGCTCACCTGGCAGCCCCCCTTCCTATAGGTGTCACCTGGAGTGCAGATTCCAGCCAGCCACAGTGCCTGCCAGAGTCCCTCACCTAAGGCTTGAAGCTCATGGCTGTGCCATCACCTGCGGGTGGGATTAGAACATGAGCCCAGGGAACATAGCAACGTGATGTGTGAAGGAGCCACATGTTCTGCATAGGAGATCTGCCAGACATCCAATCACCATCTTATTCTTCCACTGCTATAATGGGAAACTACCGGCAGGGCTCACAGCTTTAGAGCTTTTGAGGCCTTAGAATATGCTGAGGACTGAAAACGTGAGAATGATAGTGTAGGGCATTAGAGGACTTGAACCTGAGGAGGTAGGTATTCAATTTATGGTGAGTTATTAGTATTATTTTTTTTTGTGTGGTGCTGAGGATTGAAACAAGATCCAGGCAAGAGCCCCACTGCTGAGATACATGTCAAGTCCAGGTATTAAGTTATTATTTTTGAGACAGAATCTTGCTATGTAGTTCAGGTTGGCTTCAAACTTGTGACAATGCTCCTGCCTCAGCCTCCAGAGTGCTGGGGTTACAGGTGTGAATCACCACAACTGGTTAATATTAAGTTATTTTACATGTGCCCTTCATGACATAGCGTGGAAAATACCATGCCTTTTTATGACACAGAATGACAAATTATAGAAAATATAAGTGAAAGTCATACATACTCCTACCACCCCTTTAGTGCAAGCCCTTTAGCATCAACCTCATCAGATGTCTGATTTGAGGGCCTAATTTCCTTAGCACTATTTGGAGGGATTGAGGCATGAATGACATGTGCCATATTGTTTTGGTGCAGGTAGTATTGGGCACTGCTGCTCCATGGAGCAAACCCAGCACTGTATGTCTCAGTGATTCCAGTTCACTATCATCTTTATTCTAGCATAAAATTTTATGAGGAAAATTGCACTTTCTCCACTAGTATTCTGAAGTGGAGATGTCTCTGAAGCTTTCTTTCTTGGGCCTTTGCAGTCTTTACCTTATTTATTTGCCTATTTTGTGATGCGAGGGTTAAACCCAAGGCCCTGCCAGTGCTAGCCAAGTGCTGTACTACATAGCTGCATCCCCGAGGCTGTTTATTTTACATCTAGTAGAGCTCATGCTCTGCTCACCTAATTTTACATTTTGCTTCAAAGACAAACTCTTCTATCCTGTGGCATATACTGTGTAGACTTTTGCTAATGTCAGATTATTATTTCAAACACGTAAGTACCCTGTGGTTGTTTAAAACTGGTTACTATATTTTGATACCCAAAAGAATGCTGCAGAACACATCTTTGTGCAGAGTGCTCTGGGTGTTCCTTAATGCTGTTTATCAAATGTTTCTCTTTTGTTTGTTGTACCTGTGGCTTGCTATTTGCATTTAACTTACATCAGCCAATGAGAGCTGAGTGGGAGGGACTGTGTGACTCCTGGGTAGAAACCCATAAAAACTGACCAGTGCCTTGTCATCATTTTTTCTTCCCTGACAATGAGTGATTTTACAGTTGTGGAAACTTCCTCAGCTTGAGTGCTGAGGAAAACACATTGAGTAAGACCCGGATGGGCATGCAGCCAACATGTGGTGTGCGCTTAAGGATAGTGTGGTACAAAGTCATTGAGAGTTTGAGGCTGTTTGTTGTGGCGGCTTGACCTAGTTTACTCCAGTGTGTGATACTACACTGTGTAGTTCATGTCATCTTATACTTAGAGTCTGAGATATACAACTACTGACTCTATGAATTTTTGACACTTGAAAGCAATTGGCTTTGTAAAATAAACCAGTTTGCTTGCCTTCCAGCCATGTAAAATACCACATTTTCCCATGTTGAGAATTACCAGTAAAAAAGAGGTCATTTCATAGCAGAAAAGGAGGCACGTTTTGCTTGCTAAAAATGATTCTGATATGTTCTTCTTTCAGTATTCAAGAGATAGCTCTGGGGTCATCTACGTCATGTTGAATGGCTCAGAGCCAAGCGGAGCCTATCCTGTCAGAGGGTAAGACCTCCCAGAGCCAACAAACACAGCAGAGAGAGGAAAGGGTTTAGTTCGCTGTCTTGAGTGGAACCTAAAGAGGCTCATCCTAATCCCTGATATAATGCTTGTCTTTATGAATTCAGGTTAGGCAAAACCTGATCGGGGAGTAGAGCTTTGTGTACCGCTAAACCATTAAGTAGCTGATAAATGCGTAAGTAACATAAACATAAAAGTCAAGGGACCCCACCTGACTCCAGTGCTGGGTTGGAGCCTGCTAGGGGTCTGCAGCTGCTTCTTGTCCCTCACCTTCCACCCCCAAGGACCTAGTCACACCCTGCAGGTGACTCCACAGATTCAAAATGACCAACTAGAGCCTCTTCCTAGAAGGTTTGGATGGAGTGAAATAGACTTCAAAGTTATGGTGGAAAATGAGTTCATTCTAAAATGGAAATAGCAGAAAGCATACGTTTAGGCTTTGGAGGGCAGGGCCACAGCTCTTGAATGATGAGACTAGCCTAAGAGAGCCCGAAGAAAAGCTAAAGCAACAACAGCAGGAGTCTAGCACAGGAGAGCGCCCTCACAACATGACCAGCAGCCGGAAAAGCATGCGCCATTCACATCCGGGGCCTCAAGCTGGTCAGGGACTGAATGCAGCAATGGTGGCCCAGCGATGCCCTTGAACTTCCTAGAAATAAAGGTGAACTGGAACAGGTGAAAGACAGGCTGGAACAAGCCCCAAATGTACCGAGTGCCCAGAAGCGGACTTCTGATTGGTAAATCAAACATGTTCACCAGTCAGGACTTCCCTGACAGTCACACTAGGAGAAAGCTGCGGAGGGTTAGCCATGTGCTCACTTCCATGCCAAGACATTTTCATTTTTTAATATTTATTGATCTATTTTCATATTATGGCATGCTCAGCCTGCCCTGGGGGTGGGGCTGGCGCAGCATGTGGTTATTGGATCGAACCGTGGGGGTCCCTGTGATTGCCTGAGCTTGCCTAACCAGGTGCTCTAGATCACTGAGCCATCTCGCCAGCCCCACCATTTTTTTTTTTTTTTTAACCAGGGATTGAACTCAGGCTCTTGCGCTTGCCAGGCAAGCGCTTACTCTACTGAGCTATCTCCCCAGCCCATAATCCTGCCATTTAAAAAGAAAATATTGTAAAATCTTTAATTCATTTATTTATTTGGTACAGTCTCACTGTGCAGCTCAGACTCATAGCAATCCTCCTGTCTCAGCTTCCCCAGTGCTGGGATTACAGACATGCCCCACCATGCCCAGGTTCCGTGGCCCACAGAGCATGCCCAGGGTTCTGGGGCCAGCAGGCCATGCAATAACTAGGGATCCAACCCAGGTTCTTGTGCTTGTCAGGCAGGTGCTTAGACTACCAAGCTATATCCCCAGCCCAACTCAGATGTTTTGAGAAAAAAAAAAAATCCCTATTCTTATACTATCCACCTTGTGATGGTTAATGTAAAACTTCCCAGGCGAGCCTGTGTTTCACCTTTTCTTCCTAGCTTCAGAGGTGTGAAGCCTTTGGACATTCTGAAGAATAGGCCTCCTTCGAAAAATCCCCCTTCTTGGACAGGCAGACCCCGAGGCCTGCTTCTGTGTGAAGAAAGCAGAGCAAGAAACAGAGGTCTTGTGTCTGTGGCACGCTGTGTCTTCTGGCAGTTTAGAGGACTGAAAACCTAAAGATTGCATACCATGAATTAAGCATGTAAAATCCCAGTTAAATGTACAGATGGAAAAACTAAATGTTACAAAGGGAACATACATCGCTCTTAACTGAGCACGGTGACTCCGAGACCCTGCACTTCAGTTTTGCCAATCAGATGTGGACTTTGCCACTGTCATTGTGCTTCTGGGTCAAAACTCAAATGAAAGGCATTTTACCTTTATAGAGTCTATTTGCAAAGAAGCAGCTTTAATAGTCATGACAGAGCTAAGAGATATGTACTAACATAGCACATATATTTAACCACTCAACTTAGGGCTCTGTATTACTTGAAGACACCTAAATCTGTGTGGTTTTGAGCAATAGTTCTCTCAGTGGTTGCAAGAGCTAGATAATCTCAACCAAGGATGCGCAAGGATGAAGGGATGGCTTCACATTTCAGGCTGATGCTGTTTGCGGCATCGTACACTTTCACTTCACACCTAGGTTCTATGTGGCTCTTGGCTGCAATGAGACTCACTGTATTATTCTTTACAGCAGGGAATTTCATGCAGTCCACATCTTGTTCGACATAGATATGTTGAGAGTATTATCTTTGGTGTTAGTGGGGAAGTGGTTCCTTCACTGTATTTACGTCTTTCCTATTAACACTTTTGATATTAAATAAAATGTGCCTTAAAATAAAAATGTAGGGAACCCCTCCCATTATTATGTATTTAGTGCAGGGTCTACAGGGTCTTGCTACACAGATCCAAATTGTAGTGATCTCCCTGTTTTCAGCCTTCCAAGTGCTGGGATTACAGGCGCACAGCACCATGCCCAGTCTCAGTTGCCATCTCAACATGCCCTGGGGACAGGGGCCAGCACAGCATGCTGGGGATCGAACCCTGGTCCCTGAGCCTACCTAAGCAGGAGCTTTAGTTCATTGAGCTATCTGGCCGGCCCCAAAAAAACCCTTTTGAAAAGTAGCTTGCAAATCAATTAACAATGAAAAGGAATCAATCCTATTGCTTTAGAGCAGTGATGGTGAACGTTTTAGAGACTGATGCTAGAACTGCAACCCCAAAGCCACTTGTTTATCGCAAAGTACCAACCTAGAATTAAACTTGAATATGCAATGCTTAGACAGAGAGGGCACGTGCGCCATGGTTCACCACCATGACTTAGAACTTTTAGGAATGTTCTTCCAGGCCGGGCCCTTGGGATGCACTGTCAAACGAAGAAACAAAATCAACTCTCTTTGTCTCAGTTTTTTTGCAGATTTTGAAATTCCATACTTGCAGAAGGATAAAGTCACACGAATCGAAATCTGGGTCATGCATGAAATCGGGGGACCTAATGTGTAAGTTTTGGTGCTCTCGATGGTGATAATTATGTTTTCCTTGGGTTTTGTACAGTCAGGTCCATTTTACACGTTCAGCTTGAGGGCAAATGCCAGCCTTCTGTTTCTGGTGTAGTTGGTAGAGACAGGGACCTTACTTTCTGAGAATGCCACTAGCCAGTTTTAATCCCAGAGGGGAAACCTTCTGAATCCAGCCAGGGAGTACAGAGATCTTTTCTGAATGACTTGGGCAGCTCTGGGTACTGAGTTAGTTCCTTATACATATGTGAGGTCCGAAGCAAGTTTCTCTTTCTGGTCATTAGAAACTCAAATAACCTCAGCAGGATCCTCAGAGTCAACTCAAGGACTCCATGAGGAAGGTTCTATTCTCAGAGAACAACAGATCTGCCACTAGGCCTCAGATAACCTCTGCAAAGAAGGTTTGAAGATCTGTATTTTTCTGGGAAACCTCTTGAATCTGTCTATAAGCGCAAGCTGAACTCATGTGTCTCCCCAGTAAAGGGCACTCCAGGCACAAGCACAAGACAAAAATAACTTAAGTCTATTTGATTCAGAAATGTTGCAAGGGGACCGGGAAGATAGCTCAGTGGCTCAATTGTCTACCTGGGAGATATAAGGTCTTGAGTTTGATTGCTAATACAAGAATGAAAGAAGAAAGAAGGAAAGGAAAGGAAAGGAAAGGAAAGGAAAGGAAAGGAAAGGAAGAAAGAAAAGAACTGTTTCAATGAGACCCTGCCTTTCAGCAGCCAGAATAGATCCCGGAAGTGAGCAGAGACCTCATTCTTCAGAGCACTGATGCTATGTAGAGGACACAGAACTGCTCAACTCTGGGAGCAGACGTGCCATTCAACATGTGTTCCAAGGGGAAGACCTCCAGCAAACTCTGTTGCCTCACCCCTGTAAGACTTACCATAGCAGTTATTTTTCCATAGTTCTTGGGCAACAAGAACTATGCTATAAATTTGCAAACTACATATTACTCAAGTTACACTAAGACTAGCATTTCCCTTCTCTGAAGAAAAGTTATGCTTACTGTTGTGCAAGAAATCCATCATGATGTTCTTCATTTTTTGTGTGTGTGTGAGAAGTTGTTCTTTGCCTAGAAGTTATTCTTACGTATTTTCTTTTTTTGCTTGTTTATTGATGTATCTGTTAGAGAAAGTTTGATCTCTGGCACTACCTCAGGGAGAGTAGGATATTACAATTTCTTGTCATCTTAGTTCATCATTTCTGATGAGAGCAAAGTTACTAGAAGGGTCAGAATGCTTGCTGATAAATTTGAGTCCCACAGTAAATACAGTTGCAGGTCACCAGTCAAGAAAGCAGGGGCATTGGGCTGCCCAGATTTTAGGGATAACAGAAGATTGTAGTCAATAAAATTATATTGTATTGAGGATTATTGCTAAATAGATGTTAGCTATTCTTATTAGAAAAAAATCACTGCTTGAAGTGAAATCACATGACTAAGGATATAGCTCAGTGACACACACCTGCCTGGCAAGCATGAGGTCCTGAATTTGCTGGTATGAAAAACAAATAATAAAAATAAAGAAAAAAGAAGAAATCACTACTCTTTAAAAAATGAAAAGAAATCACCACTCTTGTGCTTGGAGGCCATTATTGACAGAGGATTTTTGACACGCTAGGACTGCCACTCCATAATAGTTCATCTGGCCACCAACATGGCCAGTAAGGAATTGCTAAATAGGTTAAGTGTACAGTGTGGCTTTGGCGATGAGACCAACGGATGACTCATTTCCTGTGGAAGAGGACAGAGCGAGGTTTCATCTAAGGAATCCAGTGCTTCACAAGGTGCATGACGACAACAAGTCTTCAACAGAGTGTGTTGGTATAAATTGAGTTGAGATATAAGAATTAATCAGGTCCTCCAAAGAAGGAACCTGTTATGAGCTAGGATCCATTTATTTAAGGGAGATTATGTAGGGATAAAAACTCATGGTAGAGAGAGATGTGTGTGCGTGTTTTGGCAGAAAGCAAAGCATGCTGGTATATTTAAAAAGCCTCAAAGAATTCACAGTAGCCCCCATCTATGGGAATATGATCCAGAATTCTTCCCAGAAGTGTGGAACTTCAGACAGCACTAAAGCTGATGTAGGCTACATCTTTTTGCCTATACGTACTTCTGTATAACAAAGTTTAATTCACAGGTTAAGGGGTGGGGAGATAGCTTGGTGGTCTCAGCACCCACCTGGCAAGCACGGGGACCTGGCTTTGATCCCTGATACCACAGTGGTGCTGGCCCCTGGAATCTGTGTGGGCCCCCAAACTGGTCATGGTGGTACATGCCTGTAATTCCAGCATTGGGGAGGCTGAAGTGGGGTGGTCACATGAGTCTGAGCTGCTAGGGAGACCCTACACCAAATAAATAAATAAAAGATTAAAAAAGTACAGGTTAAGTATAACAGAGATTAAAAGTAATAATTGACAATAAAATATAATAATAATAATAATAATAATACACTGTAAGGCATTTTTATTTTCCTTTTGTGGAACCAGGGATTAAATTCAGGTCCTTGCACTTGCCAGGCAAGTGTTTATTCTACTGAGCTGTCTCCCCAGGCCCTACAAGACAAATTTTGCAACTGTGGTCTGTCTCAAAATAGCTTACTGGATTGTGCTCAATGCCTGCATTGTGAGTGAAAAGATTTATCACCTCTGTGGCCATAACTTTTGCACTTTTAGGTGTGACAGCAGAAGCAGTCTACATTTCTCTTCTCTCCTTTCACTTGCCTGGATAGGTGTGCTCTTCCCTAGCACTGAGCAAGCTCACCATGTGATTTTCATTCTTTTCTAATTAACACTTAGACCCTTAAAGGAAGCACTTTGCAGCACCTCTGAGTGTGGCCAGATCGCCAGCATCGCTACTCTTGTGCTTTGGGGCCATTATCAATAGGAGGAGGATAGATTACACTCAAGGATGCCACTGACTGCCATCGCATGCCAGATGGCCATTAGGTGGTCGATAAGCAGGGAGCACAGGCGGTGAGGATTTGATGATAGATGGAGGATGATTGTGGCTGACCACGGGGAGAGGCTTCTCCTGCTGCGCAATCTAAAACCGATGAATCATTTATGTGGGGGATTCCTCACTTACTAGTTCTGGGCCAGCATTAGAAATCACGGCAGCAAAAGCTTAGATAAGTGGGTACCAGTGTGCATGAAAATGTTAGCAGCAGCTGTGTCTACTTATGTGAGATGGGAGATCTGGGGTACGCTTGTCCTTTATTTCCATTTTCTAATATTTAAAAGGGCGTGTGTTAATACACTGGAGGGTGAACTGGGTCACAGCCTTGTTCACACAGCCCCAGGGCCACACCACTGGCGGGTGTTTCTAGACTTGGCAATACCCACATTGCGCAGGCACTAGGAGCGCAGCCCCATGCGTGGTGTTGAGTCTTCAGAGTGCCCCCTTTCGGGATGCCGCAGATCTCAGGAAGCAGCACTTCTAGAACCCAAGACTTTCCCACATTGCCTCTAAGAGGCGTTCTTTAAAAAAAGTCAGTCAAAACAAGTCAGTCAACTTAGAATCGTATTCTTCTCTCACTTCCGCTTCTCTTCCTTTTGTTTCTTCACTGTTGAAAACATGTTGTTCTGTTTTAGGGAATCCTGCGGCGAGGGCAGCGTGAAGATCCTCGAGGACAGACTGGAGGCCATGGGGTTCCAGCACCGCTGTATTAACGACCACCTGTAGGTGACCTTGCGCGTGACCAGGGTGTACTCGGGTTGGGTGGTGACCGGGCTGACGTGGTTCCGCTGGCAGCAGCTCCATGGGATCAAGCCTCCCCCTTGGTTGTCTCCAGATGTGTGGGCGGGGAGAATGTTCTGGGTCTGGATCTGAGAAGCCAGGGCTTCGGCCTGGGCCCAGCCCACGTCAGAGTCCGTTTTCATGGTGGTTAAGGACCGGAGGGGAAGAGCTTCATCCTTGGCCCAAGACATTTCCTCCCCACTTGCTTACTGTGGAGTAACCAGAGAATAGGAGTGTGCTTTCTGGAACTCTGGATCCCTCTGGGGTCCTTGTCGGTGACAGGCACTGAGGTGGGAGTTAGACAGACTGTAGACAGATGCAGTGAGGCCATAAACCAGTGAAAAGATCCTAATAGCTGCATTTCTTGAGCGCATTACGAGTGGGCCCTTGTAGCCTTATGCTCAGGCATTGTGTGCAGACCTTCCTGTTTCTTAGACATGTAGTACAGAAGGGGAGTGGCTCAGCTCTTGGTGCAAAATTCAGTCACCACAGGAACATGGTTGATGGCCAGGCCCAGAAAGGAGTCCTGGGCTCATACCTCTGGCAGGTGCTTTTGGAATTTCAGAGTTGTGATTGTTTATCTCAGGCTGCTGCAGGTGTCATTCTTCCTCTCTGGGGACAGCCAGAATTAAGAACAACTTTGAAGATACAGAGTAAATGAGAGTGGGGCTGACTGGGTTAGCAGGAAGGAGGTGGTTGCTGCTGATGTGGAGAGGAGGACTCCTCTCAGAAATGCTGTGGAGTATTCTGGTGCATATAGGAATTCATGACCGATGAGATGTGGGCTGCAAACTCATGCCTACAGAAGGGGCAAGAGGTAAGAATCCCAGTTGCCCCAGTAATGGCGACTTTTTTCTAATAGAGGGACCGTATGGTAACTACAGAGTGTTCTGTTTCATTATCCACCTGGAAAGTCACAGGTTGGTCCCCAATACAGACGGGGACTGTGGGCTCTTGGTGACCCAGCTAAAGAAGGGAGTCTAGTCTGGTGCATTAGATATGGGGCTGTGCTTTGATCGAGGATGAAGTCTTTGAGAGTTTATTGTTTAGTCTGAACGGCCATTTGCTTTTCTAGGGTCCATAGCTCTGACACCTTGCATATTGGTCTTTGGCCAGAGGGTATGGTCATCTGGTATGGTCATCTACCAGGCTGAATTTCTAGAGGGCATTAAGTGCTTTTTGTGCAGTGAGGGAGGCGCTTACCACCTGCAGATTTTCTGGGGCCTTAGGGTCAAAAGGAATGTAGACTCTGTAGGCTTCATGGAGTGCTGATGGAAGTCTGAAGGACTATTATCAAGCTTCTGGGTAGTAATTTTTGACATGTTAATGGGCTTTTTGTCTCCCTCTTTAATGCCCTTGAGAAGCTCTTGTGGATTACTTTGTTTCCTTTGCTGGTGTATTGTAATTTTGGGAGGGGTAACCCTTGGGAGAGGCCATGGCAACCCATCCATCAGTGCAGACTCTCCATCAAGGGTCTTCTTCCTCTTACCACTTTTTCTGTCAGTCAAAATGTGGTGGCATTTCTGTGCTGAACAGAGTCAGACAGCTATCCCAGTGGGTGTTAGACAGTGCTGTCTGACCAGGATAGGCGTGTAAGGGTAGCTGCAGGGTCTGGGGGCCTGCCTTGGTGACTAGACATAGGCAGTAGCTGACTGGGTCCTCCCTAGGTGGGGGTGGGGAGGCAGGCTGGGGTGGTGCCAGAACTGGTAGAGGGCTGTCAACAGAAGGGCTGGTGGCTGGAAATGGTTCAACCGGCTGCAAATAGAGGCATCAGAAGGAGGAGGAGGAGAAGGAGGAGGAGGAGAAGGAGTGTTGGCTGGTGAAACTATTGGTACTGGCAGCAGTGACGGTGGCAATAAGGGGTGACACATCTGCCCAGGAGGAATCCTCAGGACAAATGGGTCTTGGTTAAGGCACAGGGAGTCGGTTTGTTTTATTTTAACTTTGTAATTACCAGAAAAGCCCTTTAAGATTTGGTGTTAGTATGCATTGAAGAAGTGCAAGCTTGGACCCATTAGACCCCACCCTGGCTCACGCCATATCTGTGATGTGCCTTTGAACCGAATCACAACAGGCAGAGGGTGGGCACCCCTCAGGGAGAGACCATTCAGGAGCCTGCCTGGCTGTGTGCCTCTTAGCAACACAGGGCCAGCCAGGCCAAGGGGACACTCATCATTAGAGCCTGCATTATCCCTCCTGGATGTGTCCCCAGAACCCCAGGTTAGGGCCTACTCAGACTCCAGGGCTGGCTAGCTCACTATGGATCTGCACAGATGGAACAGTCCAAGGCTTACACCATTGGTTACATTCACGTGCATTCAGCACTCATTCAGAGGTTAGAACAGTCTCTCCCTGCCCCTACTTCTCACTCTGATGAGAGGTGATCAGTCTCTCTGGTCAGTCTTCCTGTCTGGTGGGCCTGGTCTGACTTGGGAGTGTCCAGGGCGGTCTTACTTTGTCCGGAGGCAGCCCTGGATTCTGGGTCCCCTCTTCTCTGGTCTGGTGAGCTGTAAGTAGCAAGCAGAATGTCCCTCTCTGGTCCCCCAAGGAAACTCTAAAAATATTTAGGGGGGTTGCTTTTCTCCTTAAAGGGCCAGAGGGGTCCTCTTTCTGTGGGGGCTCTGCCCAGTGGCTTAAACGGCCAACACAGTTGGCCTTCCTGATCAGAGAACCAAATGCAGCCGCAAAGTTCTGATCAGGAACCAGGTGGCACTGAGGGTTAGTGGCAAAAAATCAGCTCAGTTTATACTGGTAGACCTGACTGCAGTTGTCCTAAGGGAATCAGGCCCTGAGGGTCAGGAAGGGAGATTTCTATGAGGTTGCAAAGGGCAAGTACAGAAGCAGAGTGCTTGTCATTTGTGGATGGGCTCTTACAATGTGGACCACAGTGTCCGGCCATGCACCACAGTGTCTGGCCACGTGCCACAGTGACCGGCTGCGCACCACAGTGACCAGCCATGCATCATAGGGAACAGCCATTTCTCAAGAACATAAGTAACTGAACTTGAATTAAATTTGAGGTTATTTAGGCAGTGGAAAAGCAGAAACTGAAGTATACTGGTAATTAACATTGTCAGGGATGCAACCCCGTATTATATGGGGGGCATTTCCTGTTACAATATTTCTGTGCAGCAGAGGCGAGGAGTCCTGTCCTGAGTCACCTGCAGGGGGTAGGTGGAGCTTTCCACCCTCCACTGTGACAGCCAGGACAAATCATGTGCTCAGCAGTCTCTCTTGCAAGTTGGATTTTTGGTGTGTGTGTGTGGGGGGGGCTGGCTCAGGGCCTTAAGGGCGGGTCTGGTAAGTCATGTGGAGCTGGGAATAGAACCCAGGTCCCTTGTGCCTGACTGTGTTTGCTCAAGCAGGCACTTAAGCAACTGAGCTAACCTGCAAGCCCCTGGAAACTGGAGGCAAAAATAGAACCTCATTTGGTTATAGGATTAAATGACATGATCTGTGTAAAGCACATAATCAAGCTTCATGGTACCAGGCTGGGGTGCAGCTCCGTGGGTGATGACTTGCCTAGCATCATACAGCTTTTAAAAAAGAATAGTTTGCATGCTCTTCAGAGACTCAGACTTTGCATCTCCAAGACTTTTTCAGGCACACCTTAAATGTTTGACAGTCACTGTTGTTTAATCTCTTACACACTGACATACATACATGGTGGTACATGCCTATAATCTTAGCACTCAGAAAGCTGAGGCAGTGTGATTGCCACTAGTTTATGGCCAGCAGTCTATGTAGTAAGCTCAAGGCCAGTGTGAATTATATAGTAAGAGCCTACCTCAAGAATCAAATCAAGGGCTGGTGAGCTAGCTCAGTGCACTAAGCACCTGCTTAGGCAAGTGCAAGGACCAGGGTTCAATCCCTGGCACCACGTGCCATGCTGGCCCCACCCCCAGACACACTGAGCTATCCACTGAGACCAAGTGTGCCTAGACCAGGCAGCTAGCACATGCCTGTAGTCCCAGTGCTGGGGAGGCTGAAAACAAGAGAATCACTGTGAGTCTGAGCTATGTAATGAGCCCCTGTACCTGATGCTTTTTTTGTTTTAAAGAATCAAAACAAAACAAAACAAAAAATCTACTCTTTTCTTTCCATAGACCGGTGAAGCTCTTGATGTGTGTGGACCACAGTACTCATCCTGATTGTGCCTTAACTTTGTAAGTAATGTTTTGATTGAAACCTCTTTTCCTTAGGGTTCCTTCATACAGCTCCTGGTGAATGGCACTGTGATTTCATACCCACCCCTCAGCTAGGTGGAGAAAAGGACCTTCAGGGTATCTCAAGGACTCAGGGGGACAGATTCCCAGTGGCCCAGAGGTCTCGCAAGGCCCATTAGGTGGGTGGTTGGCTGTGATGTCACTTAGGTCTGTCGGGTGCCACATCCATCCCTTCACTAGGTTGCACACCTGTCCAGGCACAGGCCGCGGGCTACTTCTTTCTGAGAAGCCTACTGCACTCCACAGTGGCATTCCCCATGAGAGATGCCACTTTGGAACCCACCTCGATGTTCAGGGCCCCCACCGCAGGATGCAGGGGAGAGTGCGGCCAGCGGGGTGAGGCGTCCAGTTGGCGCTGTGCGGCCAGCATCTCTGCTCGTTTGGTCACTTTCCCTGATGAGGCCATTGGGTCCTCATCAGTGATGCTGAGGTTCAGAGAGATTAAGGGGCCCTTTACATTCACCCAGCCTGGTTGCTGCAGTGACAACAAACCTTTAGGAGTCTGGGAGCCCAAACTCTGAACCCACTTACCACAAACTTGCCAAGTGCCAGAACTTCCTGTGTGTTGTATCTGTTGCTCCGCAGCTGGGGTGACGCTGGGGTGGCTCTGAGGTGGCTTGGCTCATGTGCCCGCCACAGGGCACGTGCTATGGCTTTGCTAATACTGGATCAGAGCCTGAGGCAACACTTGGTGGAGTCTTTGGGCCTCTTGCCTTCCCCTGACCCAAGGCCCTGTGTAGGCAGCAGAGGCCTGGAGGCTCCCTTCCTGTTCTCCTCCCCTTGCTTGGGTATTTATTTCAGCAATTGTTGGTCGATTATCTTTACTTTGTTTTCTTGGGAGGCACCAGAAATCACACCCAGGCCCTCACACTTGCCATGAAGGTGGGAAGATCTGTTTTGGACAATATTGCCCCTTTCCTTTGAATGAGAGGAATAAAACCCGCTCTTACCTTTTGCCAAATATTCGTCCACTTTCATTGTCCCTGGCAGGGATTTCACCAATTTCTTTCTTTTTTTGAGCATTTTAGTAATGAATATTGGTGGCTAATTTGCAAAAGCAGAAACACAAACAGCAAGTACACAAAGTTGCTTAATCATTTTATAAATTCAATGCGGCATAATTGCCATCTCAGTTTGTTAAAGCCAAAAAATATTAAAACCGTTACGACACCATTCAATGTGTGATGGATTACCGTAAATTGGGAAAATGTTTTGGGAAAGCCCTCTGACAATATATGGCCAGGATTATAAAGGTATTGGGAGCCGCTAGCCTGTGCTAGCCTTTGGGGTACTTTTGGTGTCTTATTCTAAAGAAATGATGAAAAAATGGATATCGCCTGTATGCTCAAAGACATTCACCAGAGCATTACAAAACAGAGACACTGGCTGAACCTAAATATTCAGTAGCACCTAAAGGATGCGGGGAGAGGGTCTGCTTCTGAGGCAGAACAGAATATAGCCATCAAAGACAGTGTAATCCCAGCACTTAGGAGGCAGAGGCAGGAGGACCCTTGCAAGTTTAAGACCAGCCTGGGCTACAAAGTGAACACAAGGCAAGCCTGAATTGCATAGTGAGACCCTATCTTAAAAAGCCAATAAATAAATAAACACAGACAGGGGCAGGGTAATTCTCCAAAGCTATAGAATAATATACGTCAAAAAAGAAATGCTATGTATTTAAAGATGTAATGTTGGCCCCCAAATCCAGCTGACAGGATTGGTGCAGATATGAGAAAAACAGCCTCACACAGCCTCCTAAAATAGTCATTCAGGGAGAGTTCAGGGCGAGTACCAGAGCTGTCACCACAGCTGGAAGTCTCTGGTCCACAAACCCCCCAGTGACAGTAGTAGGATCACTTCTCTCCATTTGCTTAGAACAATGGGGTAAAAGATTTTTAATCTGCAGAAGTTTATAATCAACCCAACTGTTGACACTAATTCAACTCATTATTAATCACTGTAGGGTCAGGTTAAGGACCATCTATATGTTTTGGTGTTGAATTTATTTGCAAGACTTTAGGCAACTTAGCATACAAGAATGGCTGTTAGGTTAGTCCAGAGTCTTACCAAACATGCATTACCTGATTTGAGGTCTGGAAATTTTAGTTGAAAGTTGTAAGAGAATTTAATTAAATTTTTAATCTTTTTTTTTTTTGGTCTTTTTGAAACAGGGTCTCACTATGCAGTTCAGGCTGGTCTTCAGCTCACTTTTGTATCCCAGGCTGGTCTCAAACTTGCAATGATCCTCCTGCCTCAGCCTCCCAAATGCTGGGATTACAGGCATGCGTCACCATGCCTGGCTGAGAATGCAATATTATAAAGCTTAAACTTACATATTTTAACCTAAAATAGCTTGAAGTCAAAACATCCAAGGAAGATAAACAAATGTGAAACACCATTGAAGGTTGTCAGGATCAGGCACAGATGTCCTCCTGTCATCCCTGTACTCTGAGGGACTGAGGCAGGAGGGTTGCAAGTTCAAGTCCAGTTTAGGCCATTTAGTGAGACCGTGTCTCCAAGTAGTACATTTTAAAAATGGCTGGCGATGTATCAGTGTGAAGGGCCTTTGAGTTCAACCTCTGCTAGTGTGAATAAGAAGTCACCAGTGCAGAAGACCCTTCAACAGAATGACACAATTCACAATGTACAAATAAATGTGTATCTGAAATGTATAAATTTAATAGCAAGAATTTTTAAAACCAGACTAACTACAAATGGTGCAGCAAACTGACCCAAAATATAATCTCATGTCAACAAGCAAAGTTCATGGAGCCAACATCTCACACAGCAAACAAAACACAGAACCTGAGCACAGACCCGGCGAGCAAAGGGAAGCAAACCTGTGCGTGTTGTGCGTGGGTGGGAACCGGCCTAGGGATAGAGATGGGCCTGAGGGGGCGCGCTCCCTCTCTGAGGGAAGGAAAGAGGTAGCAGGAGACTCTCACGATTACTGTATTTCATTATATCTTTTCTTTTCTTTCTTTCTTTTTTTTGGGAGGGGCAGGGTCTTGCTGTATAGCCCAGGATGGCCTCAAACTCACCTCCATCCTCCTGCCTCAGCTGTCTGAGTGCTGGGATTGCAGATGTGCACCATCACATCTGGCAATATACAAATTTTATTAATTTCAACAAGAAATAAATAGCAATGAGACAGCTTCAGAACCTGTTAGTAGGACAGCCACAATAACCAATACAACGCATATTGCTGTCCTCATAGTAGTTGTACAGAGTACAAGATGCAGACATAAATTTTCTAAAGACTATCGGTACAAATATCTCTTCTAATTGAACTAAGAGAAAGTAGTTGTATGTATAGTCCAACATTCCATAATAGTAGTGGGTTATCAGGAGAACTGGCAATGTTGGAAGCTATTGACTTGAGCCTTTTACAGCTCAGCATACTAATCTGGCTTTACTTTTTATGCCTCGTGGTTAAACTTTTCTGCTGGGTGGTTAAAGCCAAGTTAAAGTGAGACCTATATGACAAAATATGTAAGTTTTTTTTATCAGACAAGGTCAGTTAAATCCCCTTAGGATTTGTTAGTTATTTAAAAGCCGAATCAGTGAATCAGGTCTGGACTGAACCAGATGTGTAATCATAGAAAATGTCCAGCAGGAGGAGCCCTAACACAAACTTGAGGGCAAGATTCCTTCTGCCAAAAAAGGGGCCACCAACAGTGTAATAGGAAATTTTAAGGTCCCTCTTCCGGTACCACCAGACTTATTTTCAGTCTGACATTAGATGGTTTCATGATTCTAAAAATCCACATTTTTAACTGCTTTAACAGGATTCAGTAACTTCTGTTTTTAGAAATCCAGAGGTCAGGTCCTATTAGCTGTGAACAGGATTGAAGTTGGATGAGGCTCTCTCCAAAAGGCGTATGCACGGCAGTACGGGGTTTCCCTCGCCAGTTAAACTCTAGCGATGCAGTGTCCATCCCAGTGGACCTCAGAGAGCCAGGCAGGCACTGAGGACGCACACTGGAGACTCGGGCTGGGTGAAGCCGCAGGCTGCAGGTTTCGTGTGCTAGTGTTTCAGTTCTCTTCTCTCGTTGCTGGGACAAACACCTGACACCCAAAATGAGGGAAGGAAAGGTTTAATTAGCTCACAGTTACTGGAGGTTTCAGTCCATACTTGGCTGCCTCCAAGGCAGAGTGGCACAGGGCAGAGAGCAACTTTTCATGGTGGTGGCAAAGAGCCAGAGAGCAACATGGAGGAGCAGCAGCAACAGCGGCAACAGAGAGCAAGTCTGCTTCTCTGTCCCCCTTAAACTGCATCCAGGCTCTCCGCCCCAGGCTGGGCGTAGCACTCACACCCGTAATCCCAGTACTACTAAGACCCATCGTCCCAGTGGATCATGAGTTAATCTCAAACTCTAGAAGTCCCCGCCCCATGACTGCGTGAGACTTTGAGGGGACACCTACAGACAAATCATAGCAGCTAGATAAAGCGTGTATGTGTGTGTGTGTGTGTGTGTGTGTGTGTGTGTGTTTCTATCTGTCTCCTTCCTTGAAGGACACCCCAAATTACCAGTGGGGATTCTCTTTGGAAAGTAGTAATAGAGATAGTAAGAGAGCTTTAGTATCTTTTGCTCTACAATTTTCTGCTCTAGTTAACGTTTCTAGGGGTGCTTGTGTATTTAGAAAGGCGGGCTCACGCAGCATGACTGACTTCTTTCTGTCTCCCCATTGCAGGTCAGCAGCAGCCCCTGCAGTAGGAGCCTCCCCCCACGCTCCCGCACAGAGCGCCGCACTGCTCCTGTCTCTGTCAGTGGCTGCAGCCTTTGGTCCCCGAATGTAACCAGAAGCTGGACTCTGCCTGTCACACCACCTGCGCTGTCTTTGGCCCGTTCTGCCTAGGCCGCTTGCTCCTCTTCTCCCAAGCTGTTTCATCCTGGGGAACCATGGTCATGTTCCAGTGACTTTTATGCTTAGAATTCTGAAAGCAAGAAATCTTGTTCTGCTTAGCAGGTTAAACCTGCTGCCTTAAAATTAAAGCAGTTTTTTTTTTTTTTTTTTTTTTTGTATTTTAGGGAAGGGTCTACAGGGTGTTCAGGGTCTCACTACTACATCAGACTCACAATGATCTGCCTGTTTATAGCCCTCCAAGAGCTGGGATTACAGGCGCTTGACACCACGCTCAGTCTCAATTGCCATCTCAGCATGCCCTGGTGCAGGGCCAGCATGGTAGGTCCTAGGATCGAACCCCGGCCTCTGTTCCTTAAAGCAGTTTTTGATTTGCTTATTTTTATAATGGTACCAAGTCTTGAGACCCCTAATGCTTGCATAATCTCATACAATCAAATATGAAAATTCTAATAGAACAGTAGTTTGTACTTTCGACATTTTTCTAAATATCCAGCAGTGCAGAATATAGGCTTGTTGATAGCTTGAAGTATATGTGTACTATAACATATATAGGTATCCGATATGCATATAGATTTATTTAAAGGCTACTCATGGTAAGGGAACAGTACAGATGCCTGATAACATTTACACATTTATTGAAACTACTTGGACCTGCTGGCCCAAGGTTTGGTGTGTCTGACGGGGGCAAGATCATCCAAAAGGGAAAAGCCACGCCCACCTCACCGATGTCCTTCAGCTGGTGGGCGGGTCCATTAACTGCACGGTGCTTCTGGACCGTGGAGTGCTGCTCCGCAGTAAAGAGCAATGAGCTCTTGACACGTCTGCAGTAAGGTGGTGAAATGCAAATCGTCATGCTGAGTCGGGGAAACCAGGCCCAATGGCTGTGCACTGCGAGATTCTGCTTATAGGGTGTTGTGGGAGAGGCAGAATGGCAAGGAAGATACCAAGGCAGGCGCTGAGAGAGCAGAGAGGCTGTAAGGACAGGACCGAGGGGCTGAGAGGGACCGGAAGTGGCAGGTCTGTTCCTAATCTTGATTGGGGTGGTGGTGCATACACCTGTGCATTTTCCTGCTCCTTGCACTTTACATTAAAAAAAATAAATCCCACTATTTGAATGAAAAGAAATGCCTCCAAAGAATATTTCATCCCATGGTAAAACTCTCAGTGATACCTGATACTATGTATGATTGAAAGCTACTGGCCAGATAGCTCAGCGGATTAAACCAGCTACTTACATAGACACAGGAACCAGGGTTCGATCCCTGTTGTGCTGTGCCAGGCCTGCCCCCAGGGCATGTTGAGACTGGCGACTGAGACTTGGCGTGGTGGTGCGCACCAGTAATCCCAGTGCTTGGGAGGCTGAAAACAGGAGAATCACTATGAGACCAATGGGTGTAGTGAGACCCTATACTAAAGTACAAAAAAAAAAAAAAAAAAAAGGTACCATCCAGTTGTCTCAGATATAAAATGAATGAATGAATTTTTTTTTTTTTTTAAGAGAGGTTCTTGCTATGTAGTTCAGGCAGGCCTTGAACTTCCAGTGGTCCTCCTGTTTCGACCTCTTGAGAGCATGTATCTCCAGTGTACACCTGGATTTGAGTCTCCTGGCTGGCTACACCAAAGTGTCCTTGGGCAGCTTCTAAAAGTGGCTTGCTGAGTAAATGTTATGGAGTCTGGGCTCGCTTGCCTCTTCTAGAGTTAGATTCTGGGTTCTTGTCTGGAACCAAAAATTGAATGAGCAAAAGGCCGGCGAGATAGCTCAGCATTCTAAAGCATGTGCTTAGGCAAAGCGTAGGGACCTCGGTTAGAGATCCCCAGCACAACATGCTGCGCTAGCCTCCATCTCCAGGGTGGGCTAAGCCAGTCACGTACACGTGCACACACACACACACACACACACACACACATGCCTGCGCGCGTGCAGCAGTGATAAAATTTATTTGAAAGAATAAAAGTGGACAGAGAAACTGGCTATGCAGAGCAAGCTTGGGCCAAGGAAGAGGACAGAGCAAGATAAAGGAACACCCTTCAGGAAGCAGAGCGGGCTACCGAGAGGAAGCCGCGACCACAGACGCTTCTTGGGCTCCGTGTCCATTCATGCTCTCCACAGCTCAAGGAAACCCAGGACAACTTCTACACACGTGTCCTGGGATGCGGGGCCCACCGGGACCATGCACCGCAGGCTGACGAGGCCACTCCACGGAAGACCTGCATGAGTTTGGAAAGAAGTCCACAGGAGCGGCTGCGGGGACTGCTCTGCGCGTGCTCTCTGGAGCTTCCGCTCTCTGGGCCGCACCTGTCTCCCCAGGCAGCTTGCCTCGCCCTACGTCCTATGTCACCTCCGCACCCAGCTCCTACGTAATACAAGTTTAATAAATTATATCATGGATGTGTGTCTGTGTGTTGTACAGTAAGTGGGTAAAATGGAAGGAAATAGGTGGGGCAAGGTAAGCCTGGAGAGCCACCTGTCGGTGACTTTCTCTTTTCTTTTCTTTTTTCTTTCTTTCTTTCTTTCTTTCTTTCTTTCTTTCTTTCTTTCTTTCTTTCTTTCTTTTTTTCTTGGTAGTAGGGTCTAAATCCACGTTTTTCTCACTGAAATATATCTCCAGTACTTAAAAAGAATACTTTGAGAAAGGCTCTTCCTAAGTTGGTCAATTTTCTAGGCTGGATTTGAATTTGCAGTCGTCTTGCCTAAGTTTCCCGGAGTGCAGAGATTTTAGGCGTATGCCTTCCCCATGTGGCCCAGTGAGTCTATTTTTGACTGTCAAATTTTTTTTTTTTTTGTATTTGGTTTTTACTACGCTTGGGCTCGTAGCAATCCTCCTGCTTTCAGCCTCCCCAGCACTGGAATTACAGGCGTGTACCACCACACCTGGTCTTGGTGGCCGGCTCAGTGTGCCCCGGGGGGGGGGGCAGGGCGGTCCTGGCTTGTGGTGCCAGGGATGGAAACCCAGTCCCTGCAGTCCCTGAGCTTGCCTAAGCAGGCACTTAGTTCACTGAGCTATCTCGTTAGCCCAGCTTTTTGTGTTTTCCAATGAGGATGCAATATTTGATTATCAGAAAAAAAAACTACAAAAGCACATTCCATATGTCTGGAAATCTGACCCAAAACAAAACATTTTGAGAGGAGACAATAGCTTGTCGTGGACCCCTCTCTGCTCCCTACAAGTTTACTCCACAGCAAGTGCACGAGGCCACACATAATGCTTTGTGTTTACTCGTCCCCACAAAGCCTTAGGCAGTCATGGGGTGACTTCTCGAGTTTGTGATTAATTCAGGACCCAGTGCTGGGATTACGGGTGTGAGTGCTACCTGTGCCCAGGGGTAGAGAGCCTGCATACAGCACGAGGGAGGGACAGAGGCTTGCTCTTGCTGCTCGTGCTGTGTCCCACTGCCATGCATAGTTGCCCTCTTCCCTGTGACGCTCTGCCTCAGAGTCAGCTGAGCAGGACGGAAACCTCCACAAGCGGCGCACTAAACACACCTGTCCTTCCTTAATTCTGACATCAAGTATCTGTCTCAGCAATGAGAGAAGAAGTACTGGAAACGCCAGGCTGGCGAGCTCCCTGCTTCCGGTGGCTCAGAGCCCAGCGAATGGCAGTCTGCATGTTTGCCCTTCTAGACCCCTGTAAGCTTCTGGAGAGCCAGAGGACGGTGCCACAACAGAGCTGGAGTGCTGTCTTCCTGACACCCCATCTCCCTGCTGGGGTGGCCCTCTTGTGGGCTACTACACAGATCTGACTGGGGACCTTTGTGCAGACACCCGCTCTACAGCGGGGACACTGCACAGCTTCCTGATCGACGCACACAGCAAGTGCCGTAGGTGACACTGGGGGCACCAGTCGTCTCTGGTATTTTCCTGGAAGTCCACAGAGTGTCTTGCTAGAAATGACCCACCAGTGTTCTAGGGAGTCTCTTCTGCCTTCCTTCCTTCCTGCTTCCTTCTTGTCTCTCACTAATGCCTTGCCCTTTGGGGGTCTACACAGAGATCTGCTCTTGCCGAAGGTGCTCCATCTGGAGGTCAGAGATGGTCTCTCCTCTGGGCGGGAGAGGCTGGGCTACATGGCCATTGTTGTCTCTTGCATTTGTCCTGCTGAACGCAGGTGGGAGCTTAATCCCCAGAGCCTGCTGCTAATTTATCAAGAGGGTGGAAACTTAATCTCACTACTGTGCTCACAGGAATCCCTCCAAGAAGTGATGAGATCAGATTAGGTCACTAAAGTGGAGTCCTGTGGTTGAATCCTGGGGGCTCAAAAGGAGAGGGGCAGAGACAATAGGGACACAGAGACACATACACACCCACTGTACCAGGGGCCCTGGCCTCAGCCTGCCCCATGCTGTTTGGATCTTGGGCCTCCGGAACTGCAAGCCAAAATAACCCTCTTTCCTTTATAGAGCATTTCGCCTCCAGTCTTCTGTGTTAGTAACCAACAAGCAGACTTAGTTTACCACCACCAGTCACCTTGGTCCTCCTCAGCATAGCTAGCATTAGTGAGCTACAGGTGACATGCCACGTAAGGTGTATGACTGGTGACCTATGCATGTCAGGGGACAGTAGATTTCTTTCCCTCTATCACAGGACACTCTCAGGCCAGGTCTCCAGACAGGGAGAGGGAAGCGGGACCAGGTGAAGGGATTGTGGGGTGAAAGACTGCAGAGGAATGAAGGCCTGGTGCACAGCGCTTGCGCAGCCACCATGCGCACTACCAGGGAGAGCGAGCTTTGTAGAGAAGCTGCGTCCACCAACTAAGCCACTTGCTGTCACCCAGATGTGTCCTACTTTCTCTCTCCTCCGGGTCTTTGCACACTGAACATGCTGCTCTCTGCAATGACTTCCTTTCCTGCTCGGCATCCGTAGGACAGAAGCCAACTGAACCTTCTCGCTGGGTTCCCTCTGTGGCATGACTTCCCTTCCCATGGTTCGCTGCATTGCTGTGTCCTCACTCAGGGCCTTCCCTGGCTTCACCCAGGGACTGTGGCTTCCTTGAGGACTGGCCAGTCTCTGCCGTGGTCACACCTGGGTGAGGTGGGCTTTCCACATGTGTTTGAGTGACAGAAGACATAAGCAAATGGGCAGAGCTGTGGGAAGGACAGGCAGGCTGTGCGCTTCTCTGGGAGCTGTCAGGAATGGACAGAACAGGCTAAAAGCACTGTGGGCCGCCCCTCTCTGCACGGCCTCCATGTTGCACTAGATCATACCAAGTGTGAGACGTCACTGGTGCGTGTGAAGAGGCGGGAACGGGAAGATGATGCCAATGAGTGAAACACTGCTGGGGCTGAGACAGGAAGAGAGCAGGGCTCCACCAGCCCCACGGTACAGTTGGTCGGGGACCAGCTGGCTCCTCAGGCTAATCGGGTGGGAGCCCTAGCCAAGGGTGTCTCTTTGGCCATCCTTGGGGAACACAGTGTTCCCCACTGCCTTTGGGTTGCCTGGGTTACAAGGGGACTGCCTCAGTCACCCACAGCACACGGATCGCATCTTAATTAGATGCTGCCTGCCATTTGGAATGGGAAAGAAAACGCTTTTGTTTTTAAAAGGTAGAAAGAAATCTACTTTTTAAAAACAAAAATGTATTATATCAAACCCTTGAAAGAATTTTTACCATTCAGAAAAACTGGGAAGAAGCAATAAATACCCTCTGTCATTACCGCAAAGAATGCGTCGTCTTTCCATGTCCTCACATACACAGACTCATTTTGTAAACACAGGTGGCAACGCTTGGCATCGAGAGAACAAGCGAGGGCAGAACCTTTAAGCCACGGGTCCCCACCCTTCTGCAAACACACACCGGTCCCTCAGGGCTCTCCAGCTTCCGCTGGGTGTCCTCCTCCAGCCCGAACTACACGGTGCCGCCGGAGCACAGGTCCCAGGCAAGCGGAGGCCCCAGCTGCACCACCTTCTCCCTCCGGATGGTGGACGGCTCCCTACCATCAGCAAAACAAAATCGTTTACATGGGGTTTCTTTGTTGTTTCCTGGTTGCTTTTGTGGTGATGGGGATAAACCCTCAGCCCAATGCATGCCAGGTGATTTTTGTACCAATGGGCTACACATCCAACCCTGAAGTCCACGGCTTTAAGTATAATGTTCAAGATCTTCCCCTGTGCCCCCAAAGACCTCCCTAGTCCTGTGCCCAGGGGAGCCCTTCATGCCCTGCTGGCGCCTCCACATCCTTTCCTTCTTCTCCCCACTCTCAGCATAGCCTCTTT